>OZ023259.1:23419501-23523630 GCA_964007305.1 Netelia melanura
AAAAAGTCATTTTTAACAGTAACCTTAAAAAATTGTTATGAACTTATTAATTTTATTAAAAATAAAAAATATATTCTTAAAGTATGCAGAAAATGCTTTAAAAATCAGTCCTGAATTTTTTAAATTGGAATATTTCTCGGCTACATTCGAACTCAAGCCCGAACGTAGCCTGGAGGATCGCCGCGCGACACTACGTGAAGCGCCCGCTCGCTGGTAAATCTTACTGTATCTCCGAAACTAAGGTCCGGCCCATCTTGGACATTATATACTTTTTTGTTCAGAAAGAACCCTACTATTTTATAAATTTTTTTTATAAAAATCGAAGGTGTCGATCTTTGAGAAAAAGTCATTTTTAACATTAACCTTAAACAATTGTTATGAACTTATTAATTTTATTAAGAATACAAAATATATTTTTAAAGTACGCAGAAAATGCTTTAAAAATCACTTCTGACTTTTTAAAATCGCTATATTTCTCGGGAAGATAAAAACCTGGGAATGTTGCCACGACGGCCAACATGGTACAAATTTGAGCCCCTATTGCTAGGCAACTATTTGAGCTAGAGCCTTAAAAGTTTTGCTGAAGCTTCACTATCAATAGGACTATCGACTATAAAAATTTCAAGACGATTACAAAACTTTTATGTTTTAGGCTGGATGACTTCACGCGAAATGCCTCACCTACAATTTACCTTTTCTCGAAATCTACTCATCGTATCGGCATATATTTTTTTTGACGTAACAAATACATCCAAACGAAGGATGTATCGAGCCATTTTTTTGAAAAAACGATTCAGGCTCAAGGAAAATATATTTGAAAGTAAAAAGAAACGTGGTGAAAAATTTTAACACAATTTCAAAACGATGTGAAAAAATTCTGAAACAAAATATCGAAAAAATGGCTCGACACATTGTTTATGACACTTTAATATACACGCACAACAAAAATGGTCACAATCCAACGTACGGTTCTTGAGAAAAGGTAAATTGAAACTAGACATTTTTCCAACCAATGTTTTTCGAATATCAATTGCTCCCAAAATTTTTCTATCTCGAATATCCTCTAAAACCCTACGCAGAATT
The DNA here is from genome assembly GCA_964007305.1 of Netelia melanura. Taxonomy (NCBI): domain Eukaryota; kingdom Metazoa; phylum Arthropoda; class Insecta; order Hymenoptera; family Ichneumonidae; genus Netelia; species Netelia melanura. Next base: position 23,420,585 of record OZ023259.1, read on the forward strand.
ATCAATAAACTCTTTCTGAATCAAACTAAAAAAAATCGTCGAAAAATGTTGAATAGTTTTGAAGAAATCTCAATATGAATCAAAGAAGATCAGATAGGCGCTTCCGAATTTGTCAAATCTTCTCAAGCCAAAAACCAGAGACATGGAATTGGAATGGAATTAAAAACTAAAATTTCAAACTACACTTTTCTTTCAATAATTTTTTTCCCCAGTGACTATTTTTTTTCCCAACGCGTGTTTACGTTGAAAACATTTTTTTGCACCGACCCGCGTTACCCCAATCTCCCAGTTTTTTTTCCCTTCTCGTTGTTTTCTTTTCTCTTGTCGCAGCTGTCTTTTCTCCCAACGACCTTACTCGAGGGGCCTTTACACGCGCAATTATAGTTCTGCACTGTGTGTACACTCGCACGTGCTTACACGCCTGAGACTCTCGCGAGCTTTTGTACGACGGACTTGTACTTTTTTTTTCTTTTTTTTTTTTTTTATATATTTTCTTTTCTCTCTTTCTCTCGAGCTACACCGGGTGCTCTAGCGCTCGGAAATATTCTAACGTAAAATCTCGCCAGCTCCGCCTAGCCGGCACGGTTCTCATTGTCTAAATATAGAGAGCGAGAAAGAGAAGACGGTAAAGCGCGGTTGGTGTGTAAGAAATAAACGCCAGAGACTGTCCAGCTCGTCGAGAGAACCTTTTCTTTTTTCTTTTACCATCGACTCGAGCGACAAAATAAATATTTAATTTAATAATAGTGATAATAATAATAAACGTTGCTCAACAGCTGTTCTTTGACATTTATTTTCAATCTTGAATTAATTCCCTTCCGGCTGATTAAAATCGAGATGTAGCGATTCGATATATTTCATGCTGTAATATATATATATATTGTTATAATATTATAATGATAATATATTATAACATTATAATAATAATATAATATTATAATGGTAATATATTATAATATTATAATAATAATATAATATTATAATGATAATGTATTATAATATTATAATAATAATATTTTATAATATTATAATGACAATATATTATAATATTATAGTAATAATATAATATTATAATGGTAATATATTATAATATTATAATAATCATATTATATAATATTATAATGATAATATATTATAATATTATAGTAATAATATAATATAATATTATAACGATAATATATTATAATATTCGAGTCGAGAATCTCTTTTTCGCCATCGACTCGAGAGACAAAATAAATATTTAATTTAACAATAGTAATAATAATAATAAACGTTGCTCAACAGCTGTTCTTTGACATTTATTTTCAATCTTGAATTAATTCCCTTCCGACTGATTAAAATTCTTTCTTTTTTTTTTTCATGGGACAAATGAACTCGGGCGATTTTCAAGATCTTCCGTATTTCTTCTTCCTCTTCGAGCTCTCTTGAAATAATTCCAAACCGGAAATACCGGATTTATCAAATGGTTTATTGTTAGTAAAATTTATTCACCAACTTTGCGATGAAAAAGAAATAATAATAATGTTGATTAAACGAATTGTCGCGTTTCCTTTCGTTCGAACGTTTTTAAGGAAGGAAGGAAGATATTGATAATTCGCATAACGGTACGTTGAGTAAACGTTAATTCAATCGCGAAGAACGTATGACGCGATTGAGGAAAATTCTTTCGTCTCGTTAAGAACGAGCCACGAATTCTTTCTTTACTTTTTGTCCCCGTTATATAATTGCGCATAATTTAACGTCGCTTTTAATCGATTCGACCACTTTTTCTTGTTTTCTATTCATCGACCTCGTGGATATTTTTATACTCGACTGGCTCGTCGTCCAACCCGGCGAAAAGACCTTCCGTGAATTTATTTAAATGTTAAAATCGAGTCGATCGAGAAACTTCTTCTTCTTTCTTTTTTTTTCAATATCGAAATGCACGTATAAACATTCTTGAACGTATTCGCAAGGTCTAATTTTTCTTCGACTCCATCGCGGTTATTGACTTGATTTTTTGCCAGAATTTTTTTTTTTATATTTTTTTTTCTGCGTTGCGCGCTAATTTTATTTTTAATATTTTTTTGGAGATGAAAGAAATTATTTGATTCAACTTGTAGAATTGTAAAATGACGAGAGGAATTTAAATTAAATTTGAATATAAGAAATTATTTTTTTATATTCGATTTTTTTTTATTTTTGAGTAAAATTTTTTTTTTTATCATTTCAGATTTTTGTGATTATACAAGTTGGATAAAAGAATTTGGTTCACCTCAAAAAAAAGATCAAATATAAAATTTAAATGACAACAAATAAAACGTAAAATCGAATATACGTAATAAATAATTTTGTACAAATTGTATTAACAAAATTATTTTTTAGATTCGATTTTCCTTCAATTATGAGTCAATTTTTTTACTCATATCATTTCAGATATTTGTTATTCTACAAGTTGGATAAAAGAATTTTATTCGCCTCAAAAAAAATATAAAAAATAAAATTTACATAACAAAAAATAAAAATCGAATATACGTAAGAAATAATTTTGTACAAATTGTATTAACAAAATGATTTTTTAGATTCGATTTTTCTCCAAACTTGAGTCAATTTTTTCACTCATCATTTCAGATATTTGTTATTCTACAAGTTAGGTAAAAGAACTGTATTCGCCTAAAAAAAATATCAAAAATAAAAATTAAATGAAAAAAAAAAAAATAATCGACCATACCTAAAAAATAATTTTGTGCAAATTGGACGAACACAATTTCTGGCTTGAAAAAAAGGGGAAGGGGTAAAATGGTACGATAGTAACGACTGTAATATGTTCGAGGTGCACTGATGAAAAACAATCGAGCAAGCAATGGAGATTACGTCGGCCTATTAATCAACGAGGCGCGCCTTCGCGCGCGAACACGATTTTCCTACGCGCTACCGCTTGCGCGCTCTATAAGCAAGATTCATCATCGCGTGGCTATCCAGTCATTAAAATGTTAATACGTCGCTTTTCATTACTTCGTTCAAACTCGAAGAGCCACGTAAACCTCTTTTTTTTTTATTCTTCCTTTTCGCATAAGTTAACGATAAGTTCCACGCAACGTGTCGTCAAAAACCTTTTTCCTCGCGAACAGCGACCGGTCGATTCATCGTAGAATCTCATTAACGAATGCTAATACAGCTGTCTCGAAACATCACCGAGAAACGATCGCAATTCCACGAGTAAAAATAAACTCGATGACTCATTTACCGTGCGTTCGTTCCATCCTCGTCATATTTTATTTTAAAAGACAAAACCTTTTTTTTTTTTTTAATAAAAACTAAAAAAAAATTTCATACGTTTCGTTTCTCCAACAATTAAAAACAATTTTCAATGAAAGAGTAACAAATTAGATCGTCGATTAAAAAAAAAAAGAAAACGATGTAATTTAATTTCCTCGGTTGATGAAAAAAGTTTCAAGCTCGAAACTTTCGGAAGCCACGAGAAATCGCGTTTATTCTTAAAATCGGAGAGATAATAAAATTAACTCGACCCTCGTCTCGTTAGTTCTCAGAGGAGGTGGGGGGAGGGGGGGGGGCGTTTCGTCAAAAGCGCGAAATTAGCTGTATCGTACACGAAAGTATAATTATATAAACGAGAGAGACGCGAGACTCGTCGCACGTGAGTTGAGTTTGTTAGTACACCGACGCCTCCGCCAGGGGGCGTTGCGCGACACTAAGCGCCCTCTGTGTGCTTATAGAACGTTTTATTTTTCTACCGTGCGAATAGCGAGAAAAAGAAGGCGTAGGTAGGAACATACATGCAACAACAAAGCCCTCGGCATCTCCCACACGAGTACAACTTCCATTTCGTATCTCGGGTATATATCTCGGTCTCTCGACTACTCTGCTTTTGCCCTCCGTCTCTCGTGTCTACGATCGACGCGCTCGCTTTGCTTATATCGCACGTTTTATTTACGTTCCCATTGTTGCGATACGCTAAGAGTTCGTTCTCCTTTTGCCACTGTCTCTCTCGCCAGCGAAACGTCGAATTAATCGAGCGCGTCCTGACACGAATGATTTTTTTTTTTTTTCATTTTTTCGATTTGTGGCCAATCTGGTTTTCTGTAAGATCATCCAACCTGATTCACGCCCGGTTATTTATTTATTATTGTTGTTAGTCATAAAATAATTTTTTTCAAAATATTGTTGAAATTTAATTAATTAAATTAATTGATTATTGACATTAGAGATTGTAAAATAAAAGCAATGATACAACTTAATTTACCACCGTCGAATTATAATTATTAGTCATAAAATAATTATCTTCATATGATTAATATTGGAGAAAGACAGTGGCATAGGGGGTAGCGTTCCCGACTCACACCCAGCGGATCCCGGGTTCGATTCTCGTCGAACGAAAAAAATTTTTCTGTGCTTTTTTTTGTTCTCTCGATGAAATTAATTAAATTAATCGATCATTAACATTAACAGACTAAAATAAAAGCAACGGTCGAATCCAATTTACCAGCGTCAAATTATAACTATTAGACATAAAATAATTATCTTCTTAAAATATGATTAACATTGGAGAAACGCAGTGGCATAGGGGGTAGCGTTCCCGACTTACACCCAGCGGGTCCGGGTTCGATTCCCGTCGAACGAAAAAATTTTTTCTGTGTTTTTTTCTGTTCTTTCGATGAAAGTAATTAAATTAATCGACGATTAACATTAACAGACTACAAAGCAAAGAAGAAACAACGCGCAAATTAATCACGGAGTATAAAATACGTGTTTCGAAAATATCGTTTGGGTAACCAGAGCGACGAAATATTTACGCGATGCGACGCGACGAAACGCTTATCGTCGACGCGCCCGGCGCGAACCGATAAGATTAGTCTTGTTTACCGGATTTCAAAACGCATTAATTAACGACCTTTGACTCGGCAGTGTCGCGACACTCTCCTCGCTGTATCTCTCACGTGATTGCAACGGAACAAAAATAGATGCGAAAGCCCCAATGTTTACACTCCGATTCCGCCACGTGCACATTGTCGTGGCTTTTGTTGTAAACAGAATGTCTCGTTAGTGACTGGCCACGGTAGGGAAAAAGGAAGACGACATTCCGCTTCTACGCTCCTCAGACTCGCGCGATCGTGTATTTCCCTTGGTCGTCGCTGATGGATCTATCTTATACATTCGAGAATTTCGAGGTCTTGGTCTTTCGACCTTGCCGTGCGACCTTGTCTTTACAACTCGATATCAACCTCTCGCTCTCCACCAGAATTCGTCCTTTCCTATTTTTATGATACGAGTCTCGAGAACTCGTCGAATCATTGTCAGGTTTTTTCTACCATTAATAATTGTCTCGTCGATCGTTTCCGGTTCTTTGAGTCATTTTTTTTAATTTCGTTTTTTTTCTTGTGATTTTTGCTTGCAGGCTCAGCGTCGATCGAGCAGAAGAACGGAAGTACCAAGAGCAACAAGACGAATAATAATGGCGCTGAAGTCAATAGAAACGAGGACAATCAGAATGGATCGATCGATCTGAAGTCGCAGGCTAAGAAGAAGTCCGGAGGGCCCGGAAGCGGACCTCTCTTGCAGCAGGCGTAAGTTTTTTTTTTTTTTTTTTTCATTAGCGAAACGTGAAATGTGATGTCGCAACTTCGAGACTTTTGGCACGAGGTTCGACGAGATAGAAAAAAAATGCTCCGTACATTTAATGGAAAATAAAAGGAAATGAGATTTTTTTTTTGTAAACTCAAGTACGTGAATGGGAAAAAATTTGAATATTGAAAGAAACGATAATTTTATGCACTCGTGCTACAATATTGTTATTTTCTTTTCGTTTTAGAGAGGTATCTTCCAGCCAGTTGGACTTCTTCAAGATGCTGGACGAAAAAATCGAAAACGTAAGGCGAAAGGAAAAAGCAATAATTTCTTTTTTTTTCCATGTTCGAGACAAAGTTTGATAAATTTCCTCTATGAGGAGGAAGCATTATGAATATTGTCTCGAAACCGTGTGAAAAAAAAAGAATCGAATTTCAAGCAAATTTGCCAGAAGAATAAGAATAATAAAATATTGAATTATAAAAAAATTTCAGGGTCCCGATTACGACGAGAGTCTGGACGCAACGATGAAAGCCGAGAGAATATCGGATCTGATGCGTCGTTGGGAATTGGCGAGTATGAGTTGGTCGAGCGTGGCCGATTTGAACAATTCGACGGGTCTGATCGATCCGACATCTGGTTTGAGCAATTCGCGGCAGAGCTTGAGCGCGAAGGATCGCGAGGGTATGAGGAACATAATAGGCGGTCGTCCGGAGAGCGCTCCGGTCTTCGTCAGAAACGCGAATCGGGTCGATGGATTACAAGAGGTGCACACACCGTCTCCAAATATGCCGAGGCACGTGCTCGAGTCGATAACTCAGAGTCCTACTCAGAGCCTGAAGAACACGGGTGCACCGACGTGCAACTCGTCACCGACGAATTTACGCTACCAGGATTACAACAATGTCAAGGAGTACAACGCGAATGGTCCGTCGAGTGTCGGTGGCGGTGGCGGAGGTGGAGGAGGAGGAGGAGGAGGAGGAGGAGGAGGCGTGCGCTTAGCCCGAGGGCACTATCAGTCCCACGGCGGTCCCGTCAACGGGGAGTACGTGACGCAGCAAGCTCTCTATCGGGAGCAATATCTTCAGCAGACCGGCATAATAACCGTGCAACCGCAATACGTGAACACGGGCTCACCGGTTGTCGGCAATGTTCTTCGTAACAATCCTTATGTACAACAGTTCCAAATGGCAACGAGTCCTCAGCACTTCGCGGCGCCGAGAAAACGCGGCTTCAACGCTGCCCAAATGACGTGACCGGAATACGGCTGGACGACGAGATAAGACTGAAAATCAGCGATTTCGCGAGAACGAGAATTCGCTATGCCGGAATCGCTTCGCGGGGAAAAACTAAACGACTCGAGGAATGTGGGAGAAGCAAACGTGTCTCTTTATTTCTCTCACTCTGCCCCTTCTGTCTGTCTCTGCCACTCTATCTCTCCCCCTCGCTCTTCGTGCGAGACGATTATCGACGTGAAACCGAGAGAACGAAGAACACGAGAGCGACGAAAAAAAAACCATCGTTCTGGAGATAATTAGAAAACCAAAAAGAAAAACCCATAAACGAAACGTTTCCATGAATCTCCGATAGCGCGCGTAATCGAAAAGTCCGGGGGTCTCAACGATTGAGAAGTCGCGCTCCTCAAGTTCGATCACAACGACTTGCAGGAAATCTTGCGGTGCGGGAATTCCCAAGGAGCGAGATCGATTTCTCGATAATGGCCTAAGTTCGATTCGAAGATTTACGAGAAAGAATAGAGAAGAGACAGGAAATCATTCAACGTAGAGACCTTCCCTTCCCCGAAGCCACTCGAACCACGGCGAAACAACGTACTCTAGAGTTAAGAATTCTTCGTCTTTAAGTGCCAAAAAAACGTAAAAGAAACTCCGATTACATCGCCCCGACATAACGAGAGCAATCACATCGACCATCGACCGTCACAATTCTTTCCAAAAGCCGCATAAAATTAAGTCGTCGCTCGGTGTTTCGTTATGTATAACTTGGAGATAATGAAAAGATGAAAAGTAAAAAAAAAAGGCGCAAGCGGCACGCGTGAGTCTGACGTTAAGATTTTGTATAAATGTATTAGCGGAGAGTACCAGTGGGCAGACATCGATATGCATGTACGTGTACATATATATGTATATATATATGCGTATATGTATATATATATCATACACTATGAATAAATATTTATGTCTAAGTGAACAGAGAGAAGAAAAAACCCAATTTAGAAACCGCTAACTGTATAATCGTGTATAGGAATTTCGATGTATCTACTCGTGAACCGGTTACATGAATATATACATATATATATATACACACACACGAATACGCCACACACACTTCTTAACATTGACGTGATGACTGTATTATATTTATATGTTGACAACTTTTAAAATCAAAACAAACAAAAAACGAGAAAGAAAAAATGCTATAGTTATAATAGTTGATGATTGAGAGAGTTTTATATTTCATGTTAACGATTTGTCGCTATTATATATTATACGCATTGTGAAAAAATAGAGGGAGGGAAGATATTTAAAAAAAGAAGAAGAAAAAGATAAAAGAAAGAGGATGAAATAAATATATCTCCCATCACACCCGCGCATCTGTGTGCGCTCAACTACCAAAACTTTAGTTCCTTCGAAACATGTTTTTTCTTTTTGATAAATAAAAAAATGGTATGTGCCCCCTGCAGTGCTTGTAGTTTTCTTTTACACGGATACCTGAAACTTTTGGGAAGGGAGAATCAAAGTTTCGAGTTTAGGAAACTGACCGCTACGTGGCGCTGCTTGCTAATCCGATTTTACAGTTTTCAACTAACAAGATAGCGTGTGGCTCGCCCGAAACCTCTACCGTACATCTGTAATCTCGTTTACGGATTTGTACTGACAACGCGTACACACTGGCGGCGCATATATTTTTACTTCTACGTATCTCGTAATTCCATGTCAGGGACTGATGAAAGTGCAAAGCTTGCGACATTTGTCATTTTGCGTTTGTCCGGGGGAATATAAATAAAAGTAGAAACGAAACGGGTCAATTATTAACGTTTACTGGAGAGAAAGACATCGTCTATACCGACGGTGTGAAGACAGAGACTCTGTCGTTATTGTTATCGAGAGCGAGTTATTACCGACTGTAGATCTCGATGTGAGAGGCTGAACACTGCACTCGCGAGGTGACGCCACCTCGTGGATGGCAAGATCAAGATGGCCGCTTCTGTCAAATAAATACAAGTACGGTGTGACAAAAGGATAGGGTTGAATTTTATTATTACGTTACAGACCTCCTTCGAAGAGAAGGAACGTCGAATTATCACTGAGGTAATGAAGAAGGAAGTTGATGTTATTTAAGAATAAAAATTTGTAGACACTTATTTTATTATCCTGGGCGTGGCACTGCTTGCATCTTAATTTTTCGCACTCTGATGTTTCAGCTTTTACGGTTAGGTATTTTCGTAAATTCTATTCACGATCGTAGGAAACATCTTTGTACGATCTAAATACACATCTGCTAGCGTGAAATCCTTTGTTTTCTGTATCTAATTTGAAAGTGTTTTGATAATGTAGGTTATGTTGAGATTGCAATGTCCGAATGCTTTTTTGTTTCGTTCTTTTCCCGGCACATTCTCATTTCCTGTCATTTCATTTCAGTTTTACAAATATCTTGGAAGTAAAATATACAATGGACGTGTATTTATCTCATACTTTTTTATTAAAAAATGGAAATCAAATTATTCCATATAGTAGTGTGAGCATTCAAAAGAATGATTCTTTCGCTAAGAACAATTCTCCACTTATAAAGACGACGAAAGATTTATTACAACACCTCCGTAGAAATCCTATCAAAGCCAGATGGATCGCATGTATTCCTACTACGATACTTGCCAAAGAAATTGCTTTGCGCAACTTACACAGTTTCAGCTTTCCTATGCTAGTACGAGCCTGTTTTGTGATGACCAGATGTCGGTACGATAATCCCTTAATATGAAAATGAATTTTCAGCTTCTCAAACAAATTAGCGCAGCAGGAGCTACAAGGAAGAATAAAATCAACAATGCCAGAGGTGTGGGAGTAGAGATATCGGAATCTATTCTGGTCGCGAGTATGGAAAAGAGGGGAAGTACCGAACTGCTCGGAGTGGAACAAAATTCGAAAAATGCCAGCTCGGATTCTCTCAATTCAGACAGCAAAAGTAGTTCGCTCAACTCAAAAATGGGCCAAGAATCGGTAATGCACCGCTCGATAACAATTATTGCTTGCAATCCTTAATCCATTCAACCATGATTCTCTTGCAATTGTGTGGTTTTCACAATGCTCACTTCTTCTTCCCCATTGCAAAAACAAAACGCTTACCTCTCCAGGAGAGTTGGGAAAAAGCATCGCACTCTAAGAGTTTTTCAACGAGCTCGACTTCCACCGATAACAATATTGTATCGGCTCTGGAAGCCAAAAAAGATGTCGATGGGAAAGTGAGTCTGGTAATAGAAAACAAAACGAAGACAAAGAACTGCTATGCACCTAGATGAATTTCTTATTGATTATTGATTATTTGCTTGCGGCATGCCATGTATAGCATACAGTATCGTAGTGGGTTATCGAGCAGTCAAAATTCTGTCGTCATAGATTTTCATAATGTGAATTAATGTGTTTATATGCACAACGAAGTAACGAGATCATTTTTCCATCAGAATTTGTCAGGTGGCGATACTGGACCACCGCTGCTGAATGGCGAAAGAAAACAAGGAGTAGCACGCGAAGTGACTTACCTTTGTCCATATTCCGGACCGGCACATGGTGTTGTTAGTGTGACCAACTACAAACTCCACTTCCGCAGTAACGACCGTGAAACGCCTCACATCGTCGAAGTTCCTCTAGGTGTTGTTAGCCGGATCGAAAAGGTTGGCGGTGCGTCGAGCCGTGGTGAAAACTCTTATGGCATCGAAGTATTTTGCAAGGACATGAGAAATCTTCGCTTCGCTCACAAACAGGAAAAACACTCGCGACGCGACGTTTTTGAAAAACTTCAACAGTATTCTTTTCCACTGTCGCACAAACTTCCACTTTTTGCGTTCGAATACTCCGAAAACTTTCCTGAGAACGGCTGGAACGTTTACGAACCGATAGCCGAACTTAAGCGAATGGTACGTTACAATATTCTAAAATAGTTACAGCGACGAAAACAATGTTTGTCATCGGTGGTATTCCTCGTGTTCCTTCCACGAAATGACAGTTGTTTTTTCTTTTTCTTTTCTAGGGAGTGAACAACGATATGTGGAAAATTTCAAAGATAAACGATACGTATACGTTATGCGATAGTTATCCGGCGGTCTGGGCCGTTCCAGCTGCCGCAACCGACGAGGATCTTCAGGCATCGGCAGCATTCCGTAGTCGCGGAAGACTACCTGTTCTCTCGTGGATTCACTCTGAGAGTCAGGCGACGATCACACGATGCGCACAGCCGCTCGTTGGCGTGAGCGGCAAACGGAGCCGCGAGGACGAGAGATACGTTCAATTAATAATGGACGCTAATGCACAGAGTCATAAACTATTCATAATGGATGCGCGACCGATGACCAACGCCATTGCTAATAAAGCCAAGGGTGGAGGCTACGAGAACGAAGACGAGTACCAAAATGCCGAACTTGTCTTTCTCGATATTCACAATATTCACGTAATGCGCGAAAGCTTAAGGAAGCTCAAAGGTAAAGAAAAAAAGAACATGCCGCTAATTGTAGGACGCGCCCGAGTTTCTTGTGTGAAGTGCACTAAACCGGCAGAATTTTCTATTTTGGGCGATACAATATAAACTTTTACTACTTTTAGAATTATGCTTTCCCACGATCGACGAGGCCCGGTGGCTCTCAGGTCTCGAGTCTACCGTTTGGCTCAAGCACATCAAATGTATACTTGCTGGTGCAGTTAGAATAGTAGACAAAGTCGAGAACCATAAGACTTCGGTACTCGTCCATTGCTCGGATGGCTGGGATCGAACGGCACAGGTGAAACAAACGAGAGCAATACTTTTATGGAAATCTGTCTTTCGCTCAGATTACGGCACACCGAGATATTGATACTTGCTTATGTATGGATTTATCGTTGCAGCTTACAGCACTCGCGATGTTGATGCTGGATCCGTATTACAGAACGATTAAAGGCTTTGAAGTTCTCGTGGAGAAAGAATGGCTTAGCTTCGGTCACAAATTTCAACAGGTACTGGCTCGTACATCGATCCCATACGCTCTGGCCTACCCTGCTTCGGATCACACGTCGATTTACTAACCGATTGTTTTTATTTTTCAGAGGATTGGTCACGGTGACGAACATCATAGCGATGCCGATCGTTCTCCTGTCTTTCTGCAATTCATTGATTGCGTGTGGCAAATTACTCAGCAATTTCCGAACGATTTTCAATTTAACGAACATTTTCTCATTACAATACTCGACCATCTTTATTCCTGCAGATTTGGCACGTTTCTATTCAGCAGGTGAGTCCATTGATCGACGATTAATAAAAAAAAAAAATAATTTTTCTAATTGTTTTTAAATTCATTCCACTCAGCGAACGCGAGAGAGTTCAGGAACAGGTGAAGCAACGAACCGTATCACTGTGGTCGTACACGAACAGTCAATTATCTTTCTACCAAAACCCATTGTACAGAGCGGGACCTCACTACCATCTCGTACTAATACCAATCGCCAGTATGAGACAAATAAAGCCATGGAAAAGCTTGTATTGCCGATGGAATCCTAGTATGCGACAGCAGGTTGGTTAATGTTTATGTTTTAATTGATATAAACGCCGTATAACAACTAGTAAAAAATCAGTATAGTGACAAAATATCTATAGAAGAGAAATACCAGTATTCGATGTACTTTAAGACGTATCTAGATCAAAAAAAGGAAAATACCCCCGAGGGATAATTGAATAGCATTCTATGAAATGATTTAACAAATGAGTCAATTATTTAAAAAAACACGATATATTTCTTGTCGTAGTCATTTCACATTTTGCCATACAACGTAGTTACAAACTTATATATATATTCTCTCTTTCCAATCTCAAGGATCCCGTTTACCCGCGCGTAAGGGAACTTCTAGTCTCACAGGAGCAACTCGAGAAACAAGCCGAGGAAGGTAGAAGAGAGCAAGCCTTGCGAGCGAACCGATCTCTGACTTCTCCCGCACCACAAAGGATACATTCCCCGGTTCACTCATAGCCCGATCGACTCACGACAGAGATCTTCGGTTGGATCGCCGCTCGCGATCATTCGGCCTAGCGCTAGTTCTGTAAATGAAAAACATCACGCTTACCCGATTTCTCGTGAAAAAAACTTTGTTTTTATATTGTTGTTATCGAGAAATCATCTTTACGTCCCGTACCTTGTTTTGTTTTCTTTACGTTTCTTATATCTTTTTCTCGACTGAACTCAGCTTGTACAAAGATCCCATTAATAAAAATGATTTGTGACACGTGGACTCCACTCACGTCTCTATATCGTACATTCTAGGATTCCATAAATATTATAGATACATCAATTACTATAACGACAATTATTACCGCGACTTAATTCTACAGCTTTGTACCAAATATATGTTACAGTTGGATGGGGAAGGTGCGTACGAAATAACGGAAAGTTAATTCGCGCGGTCACTTAATAGCGAATTCGAGATCATCGATATTGTTTTCGCGGTTTCGTCAATAGTCTCATTAAGAGCACATAGGGACTTTCCATCATGAGGGAATAGATATAGCTGCAGGCATACGTTCCGACCAAGTTCCCTAGTGCCGTTGTACCATTAAACATAGCGTTGACGTGCAACGAAGATTCGTTTTGAAGGTAGATTGAAGTTATGATGAATGGATTGATGAGATAAGCGCAGTACGTCAATCTGCTGAGTGGTATCCACCCTCTGAACGAAAGGATCGCGTTTATGAACCCTGCAAAAAAAAAAACGAGGAGTTTTTGGGATCGGATTGCCAGAAGTCGATATCATTGGCTTTAGTCATTTGTCGATGCGCTTACCGCCGTTATTCGTGTAACATGCGATTAATATCCAACTTATGCCAATGCCCCAGACAGTACGGCTAAGAGCGACGTAGAAGGCTGCAGGTATCAGAGACAATTGTCTCTCGTAGAGACCGAAAAGAACCAAAAGATTGCAGCCACTTCCGAGCAACCAGAGAATGACGAGGGTTCTCTGAAAACAAAATAAAATCGTTATCGAGAGTTTAGATTTTTATCTTCGAGTATGAACCGGGGGCCGAAGCAATTAGTCAAACATTCGCAGTATGATTTAATGAATTTCTGTTAGGATACCTTTCGGAATATTAATTTTTTCTTCAATCTGACAAGAAGATACCCGGTTACTAATCCGATGATGTACGGACCGATTCTTGTCCATGGTGGATCGTAGAGTAGATCGAGCATATGATATTGCTGATCCAACCTAGAAGATTAATCGATGCAGTACGCTGAAAGTAATTTTTATTGCGATATCTCGCGTCGTGTATATCAAAAACTTACGTGGGCACGTATGCATAAATGTAGGAAATATAACCGGTAAGAATCGTCGAACCAAACAGTATGAAAAGAAGAATAGTCACAGCCGTGTAGAAATATCTGAAAATAATTTAAATGAATATCAATTTTTTTTAACATCAAGTAACTATCAATCACAGAGAGAGTGAGACAATTAAAAAATACTACAGCTTTTCTAATTATCGAGGAATTTCATAAGATCGAGGAACTCACATAGACGATAATATTATCAAAAAGGTTCCAATGATAAAGAACTGCATGTCATTGGAGAGGTACCAACTCCAGGATAGACACTGAAATAAAAAATGTTCGATTTTCGTTGAGACCATTGTTATTAATAATCGAGCTTAAACTTTATTAATCGATTATTCTTTGTTGTCAATACCATCGTCTCCCGTCCGAAGAAATTGTTTATGTACAGTAAATTTCTCCACCAATATTTCCCGCAAACATCGTGTGGCCTTTCAGTCATATAAAAAGGGGAAGTGTGTCCGTAGTAAGCCGCATTTATTTCCGCTATACCGATCATCATCATATACGCTGGTGTCAATCTAAATGAATTTCCGATAGTGTAATATAAAGGATATTAAGAAAAAAAAAAAAGATTATGAAATTCTAGTTATGAAATGAATCTATTCGTTGACCTTTTTGGCTTACCTGATAAATCTTTTCAATATCGCACCAAGGAATTCGAGGACTTTGGTCTTATAATCGATTCCCTCGTTCTCCTTTTTGGTAGTGAGCCTCGGCTTATAATAAAGATACGAGATGAGAAATCCACCGAGGAAGAAGAATGTATCGACCGAGAGGGTCGCATTGCTGATGACTTGACTCGTTAACCCATCGCTCGATCTCCATGACCAAGGTTTATTGTCTGTAGCGATGAATCGAAATAAGGCTCGTCATATCGGCGAATAATAAATGAAAAATCATTTTTTGAAAATATTCTTTACTCACCAGTGAAATCGGCCATGTAAAATACTGTGTGAATTATGATAATCCACACCATACCGAGAAATCTCAATCCGTGAATCTGCGGTACGGAGTTCGAATCCAATTTCGTGCTAAAGATTATTTTAGTGTTCGTGTAGATAGAAAAACACCGGAGTATGTCACCGATGTAAGTTGGACGTTGGATGTTCGTGTTCACCGGAGATTCTGGATTTTGCACCGTCTGATTGGGACCTGTTTTTTTTTTTCATAAGGATGATTAGTTTTTAATTGTTATAGTTGCTTACAGACGAAGCATCGTAAACAAGAACATAAAAGGATTAAAGTTGTCTGGATATGTAGATAAAGTTAAAATTATGTAAATTTTCTAAACGATTACCATTGAGAATGTAAGTATTATTGTTGGTGACGGAGGTTTCGCGAATTGCTTTTTTGGCTTTGAGATATTTTTGGTAAAATATAACGTCGTAAACGGTGCCGCAGATCATTAAAATCGCCGTAAACGCGATAATCAAGAAAACTGTAATGATCCTTCCATTAATGAGATAAACATGATCATTCTTCAAATCTCTGATGGTTTCCAGTTTGAAATCCGCCGAGTACAAATTACTGATCATTAGAGTTCGCTTTTGGAATATCGTATTAAGTATCGAACTTAGGTGATCCGTGGTACATGAGGCAGGGAGGCAAAGTCCGAGAGTCAGCAGATCCTGGGGACAAAGAACAAGGAAATTTTTATTATTTGCGTTTGTTAAAAAAAAGATACAAAATATACACGAGTCATTACGTGTGACGTCACGGACATTTCTCCGCGCTTAACAAATATTTTCAAATATTTGCGTGTTTGCAGTACCACTTACAAATATTTGGCTTCATTTTTTTGTATCCATACCATTTCGAGTATGTTTATTTTTCATCTTTTTCAACGTCGGAACTCCAAGAGTAAGTAAAAGATATCGGCTCAAACAAATAGACCATATTTTTTAAAAACCGTTTTTTAGTTCTTTTTTTAAACAACTTAACTTCATTGTTCCATCATTTTCATCGACGTATCAATATCAAGATTATGAAGTAAATAAACAGCTCGGAAATGGTAGAATAAAAAAGCAATACAAAATATTATTGGACTCACTTCATGCGGCAGCCTGACGTGATATTGTAACGTACTGTTGTGACGAATATGAGCGACGAAATAATTGAGTCTGAAAGGTGGAAATTCTTCCTCGGGATTTCTGTACTTGGTGACATTTTGCATGTGCTTTTGAAGAAGAACGAAGGGCTTCTTGTTGGTGGAATCGGTACACTGGCTGCGACTGCCCAGCCAATAGTTGTTGCCATAAATGAAGCCTGACTGTGGTTCACCACTGGAGTCGAGCACTGGAGATTTCCCATTGGATCGGCAAGAAAAAAAAGAGAACAAAAATGAGTTTGTTGAAATTGTATATCGAAGAAAATGTCTCTCCTAGTCCCTAGGTCTATGCATTTTTGTTTATTTTGTTTTGCACGTCGATCGGGGAGAAAGTGAATAATGTCGGCCAGTCGCGCTTGTTTCGACAGCGAATATAATGCAGTTCGGTATTGTATGCAATTTTTCAAACGCCTGTAACAAGAAATGACCGATTGTTAAAGTCCAGGGCAAAGAGGATTTCGCAAGTTTTACACGAGGCCGACGTTGGCTCGGGTGTCGTGAAAGAAATAATTTAATATTTTTGTTCCCAGTCTTATGGACCACTCTGTTCATAATCATGTTGCAAGGTACCGTGCCATTATTAACGTCTAAACTTCGTGCACTTAAATGCCTTAGTACAGGTTTTTGACAAATAATTTAGCCTTCCCTATAATTTCGACGCTTGATGAATATTGTAAGTGATTCTGTAAACTTATTATGAAATTTCTACAATTTTGAATAATTACTTTTTTTTTATTACCTCCTGACAAACTTCTAGCTACCTGCTTTCATCAATATTTTTATTTCCTCGTTTAGGGGAATAATATTACAATTTTATATCCCCGGATATCATAATATTGACATATATCTGACATTGAGCCTGAATAAAACCAGTTTATCACTGAAATCTTCGTTCATTTTTTACCTTCCCTTTATCATGGATTCTTGAACTTGAGTTTAAAAATAGAAGAATCTGTAAAAATGTTTATGAATTCATCGTTACAACTACGGATATATCTAATTTACTGTATAAACGTGAAATTAAGACTAGGTGACTCGAGGATCGAGTGCGTGTGTCGCGGAAAACTTTTCCGGCAAGGTAACCGAGCAACGACTACCGTCGGTGCGTATAAAAACAAGTTTCTTGTGTAAGACCCTCTTTCTTACACAACTCGGTTATCCACGATTTGAGTCCTCCCCGGATTCGATTTTGTCAAACTTCCAATTACTTCACACACAGGATAAAAATTGTATCGGATATTTATGATTCATTTTGATGAGATAACGATGATAAAATGATTCTGCGGTAAGACAATTGACGTATAGTCCAATAAAAGTGTAAAGCTTAATAGGGGTCATTGATTAAAGAAAGGAAACATTGAAATGTGCCTCATAATAATTTTCCCTTGTTTACAAAATTACCTCTCGAAGAAAGTGTGAGAAAAAGTAAGAAATAAGACAATATTTGGGAACTCAAAAAATCGCACGAAAGAGGGAGTTTTTCTATGCTTGCCTTTACGTTCTCCGTATTATTTCTAGCTGCGCGTGACTTTCCGGCTATTTGAACTATTTAAAGAATTCAGGCGGGAACAAAAAAAAATGACTAAATGGTCATTATAGGTTTGCGCATGATAGAACGGAGCGTATGTCGTGTATTACGGATAATCGAGAGTTATGGTGAGAAAGAGGGGCTGAGGTTGTGTAACTAAAACACAGTCCAGGTGCGAGTTTGCTTTGCGAAAGTCGATATCGGTTGATGTTTGTCATGGCTGCTCTTCATCGTAAATTTTGCATACCGGTTTCCAAGATACGAATTTTTCCCAATGCAAAATACCTAACAAAGTTGTATAATAGTTTTGAGAAGGAAAGGTAAAAGTGAAATTAAAAAACGAAATACATAAGAACATAAATACTGACTTTTGAGAGCCCAGAGTTTCCGCAGGTCGATCGCTTCTTTAAAAGCATCGAGTTCGAGAGCGCACATGCTAGAGTTGAGCGTCGTCTTGGCATTGAGCGCGATCGCATAAGCCGGCAAGGTTCGTTGCACAGAGTCGTTGATCGAGTTATCACCGATCGCGATGTTGACGAACGACGACAAGGTGAGAAATATTAACGATAGAGAAGCCATCCTTCCTCGTCTCCGGGATAAGCAACATCTCTCCTTTCTTAGTTCCAGATTTTTCTTGCCACTGTTGAACATTTCCACAATCATTTGTTCCTTGATAGAAATCAAGAAAACTATTTATATAGCGAATAAACGTAACGGCGCGATACTCTAAGTGAATTCCATCAATTATGAATGATATTTTTAGAATTGGTTGATTACTTCAATAAGTAAAATATATTGATAAATATTGAACGATATTCGATGAATAGTTGTTCGACTATGAATTATTTTCATGCACGAAGTGTTTGGTGGTACTTTGAAAAATGGCACGGTTTGATAGAAACTGGAGAACAATATAGCACGTAAATCGGTGCGTCTAGTCCGGTGATATTCCGCGAGGGAACTGTCGGCGTATCTGGCGCATCGGTCCGATAGCCAGGATCTCCCGCCTGGACCAGCCGGAGCTATACACTCTTTCGTTCCCCTCCACCATTCCTATCCCAAGGTACAAAAACACTCTCATACAGTCATAAATAAGTATGATCATAACTCACCATTAGTTGGGGTTTGTCCAAGTTATGAAATTGGCTCTTTCCGATTTGGCCAAATTAAAAATCAAATCATTTGAATCATTTTTTGATTGCTCCATCGATAATCCACCAGGATAATGAGACAACTACATTCTTCGTGGATAAAGTCCAAAATGCCGGTTAAAGGAAGTCGTTGAACGGCTGGCTTTCCATCTGGGACATGAAAAAATTGCGAAATGTCACGAGGTGAAAAAAATCACGACGCAAAGTATTCTGTTTCAAAGTTTATCCCGTTTGATCACGCGAATAATTTCAAGCGTCGTTAAATAGAATGAAGTCATCAAAGGTGAACTCAAGGATGAGTTGAAAAGAAATCGATTAAACAATAGAAATAAAATAAGAAATGTGTATCTAGAGTTCGTTACTACATGCTAAGACGGAGAGAGAGAGTTACCCGTGGTCGAGAATTTCAAATATTTACATTCGACACACGGTTCACCCCGTGAATAATTGCCCGAGTGAGTGAATGCTCCATGACAGATTGAACCCCGTCATTCACTAGCTATGGGACTATTTTTTCTCATAATGTTTCTTTGCGGTACGTTATGAGAAGAATTGACGTGTAATAATTGTAAAAAATCATATTGATTTAAAAAAACAATAAACAAAGGGGCGAAGATCGCATAAAGTGTGCGAGTCTCAGGACGGACGACTAATGTGCACGACTATTTTTCTGAATGAGAGAACGTTCATATTGCTAAGAGAGTCGAAACGCGTTCGCGCCCGCGCTCTTATCTTCTCACTAATAATCGTGTTTCTCGGTGTGTCTCTTATGCAATGAGTTTTCACTCTCGGGGTCCGGAGTCTCTCGCAGAACGAATGACTATACGTTCTCCGACATATCCAGCATCCTGTGAATCGACCCGCACGACCTATTCACCGTCTCTACAACTCGGTACGAATTCGTTATACGATTATGACGATTACACACTTTGCTTCCTCATTTTGGAATTATTGAGCCAAACTTGTCCCTTCGACGAAGGGAACGTAACCGGATCGAATCAGCGTGGACATCCTGCTTTGCTACATCTCCATATCCAAAGTTGTATTTCTTCATGCTCACGTGTCTTCTCCGGAACAATAAAAGTCCTCGAGAATCTACAAGGCGAGAAGATTTATGTTATAAATACAGGATTAGAACAAAAGTAGCCTTTTATATGAACAAAATGCAACAGCGTTAAGGTCAATATTACGAGTCCAAGCAAGAGACCAAAGCGATTCCACTTCGTGAAAGCAACGACTGAGAAAAAGCGTAAGAGTTCTCCAACCGCCACCAACGCGCTTGTAATACACGTATATGGGGCATTCCTCCTAAATTTATCAACCTTTATCCATTTTGGAGCACAGTGTGAAATGATGTTTCCTCAATGTTACAAAGATTCCTTATCTCTCGATTCTAAAGTTAGAACTTTTTTGCCACAAATGCAACGAAGTTTTGTTCTTAACTTTTAACTAAGTTTGCAATAGTATTGCAATCCAATTTCATTAATGCCTTAGCTCGCACTCTAAACTTTCACAGTATTTTAGCATTTTTGGAAATGCGAGACAACTAGCGCGTTAAAAAAAAAAGTATGTGATAAGATCAGGAAAAGTGTGGTCGACGCTACGGAGAATGCCTTATATATTTATTTATATATTATATTCGTTCACCGGACGTTACATCATACATCTTCTCTCCCCCTTTTTTCCTATTCCACCAGAGACTCGATATCGTTAATGCAGAGACGCTTGTCAGGTAGAGAAAGCGTTCACTTCCGCTTCCCGGTTTTTTTTCGAAGAAAAGCCCCCATCGTCTTTTTGTTTTTCTATTTCTAATGAAAACACGAATACGTTTTCGTCTCTTACCTTCCTATCTTTGCCACCTTGATGCTATGGGTATATATTATCTCGATTCGTCGAGCCCAGACTAGTCAATCTTTGGATATTCAATAGGTGAAGGTGGATACGGTGGAAGGTTTCCCAGTTGCCCCTCGTTTCTCGTACACTTTGATGTTTCCTCATGGTCAACCGTAAGAATAATTTTCCTCTGCACGATGATAATCGTTAAACTCCACGTGAGATATATCCCCGTAAGGCACATCGATCTCAAGGGCATGTTATCCACTCTCTGTACGAATACTCGGTCTACAAAAGTGTTAGTCAAACATGAATATTAAAGAAGACGCGTATCACGCTGTGAACACATGAAAATATATCATAAATATCGCAAAGTAGAATCGTGACATATAGTTGCTAAGCATACATTTCGATAAAAAAATACTATACCACAATAAAATTAAGAATTTCTCTGCCGAGAACACATCATTTTTAAGAGGTTATTTGTTTAATGTCATTTCGTGTTTACACGAGATGACGGATGCCCTCTAGTGGTACGAGCTTGGTACTTACAGCTTATGGGCATGGTAAAGAACTTTCCCGGATGAAAATTTATGCTTTGTCAAGGCCAATCGTCTCCGTGACGCGATCGTTTCACGACACTATCGGCGTAATCCAATCAATGATTTTAATTCGTCGTTCGAAACACCGTGACGAAAATAACTACTACGTCGATAATCGATAACCCACATCGTATTGCCAAACTTCGAATTCGAAACTGAAAACTGGGAATCTTCCATCTAATCTGCATATATGTTTTGGTAAAACACAAGCGCGACCAGCAAATCTTTAAAAACACAAGGCTACTGGAGCTCCGGGGTATACGCCGCCTGGTGGGAATATTCCGTACTGGAAAGTTCCTCGCTATATAGACGCGCGTCTTTCCTCGCCATGACCTATTGGCGGGAAAGAGAAGTTCAACCCCCATTGAATTAAAAATGTATTCAGGGACAAAGTTGTTTATAACTAATACATTTGTTATGCATAATTTTTGGCGCAACAATACTAATACGTTCGAAACGTATAACGTATTTTTAACATGCTGATATCAAAATATACCTCAAGTAAATTTAAAAAAAATTATGCATGCTTATTGCTTTTTTATCAATTGCCATTCTCTAACATATAATTAATGTATATCTTCTGCAGATTTTTTAATATAATCAATTATCAAGATTAATCAATGTCGACGAGTTCTAATTTTTCTATATTTCGTATCAACATTTAATCTATTTAAAAAAAAAAAAAAAAAAAAAAAAAAAAAAAAAATGGAGGAAGAGGTTTTTGGTCGCGGGTAATTTGAAATGCACAATACTCAAAGCTTCTGATTTTCAAGATGTTATTATCAGCACATGGAAGTTGGCATAATCGTTCACATATTTCGTGGTTTTGTCTTCTTTGTTTTTTTTTTTCTGTATTTTTGTTTCAGTTTTTTTCCTTTCATTTAGTTTAGACGAAATGTCAATAACAGTAAATAATATAAATCAGGGAGGGGATCAGACCATACGCTCGCAGAGTTCTCGCAGAAGTCTCGCGAACAGACTGTCACAGGGCAAGTTCTAAATAAAAGCAATAATAATAATAATAATAATAATAATATTATATAATACAATCGATAATACAGTAATAACGGGGTATTATTACAATATTGTAAATATCACAACATTAATATCTGTGTCGCAAGCCAAATTAACAAAAGACCTCTTTTTTTTTATTTATGCTCTTAATTATCCTTTTGTTAATTTTCGTGAAAGAGCGTGGAGCCCCGACAAGAGCGAAGATCAACGCGGCATGTATAAACGCATTGTCACCGGATTTATCGAGGCACGAGTTCTTTAAGTGTGACTTAGATAGGCGCGCGTTTAACGCGGCGAAGAAGAAGAAAAAAAAAAAAAAAAAAAAAGAAACAAAGAAAATATCGTTTTATGTATTTTCGCATCTCGTCCAGACAGTTTTATCAAAAATGTACAGAGAGTCGCGAGTCGCTCGTGGCAATCCCTTTTTATTTTCGTCCGTACGACGAAAATCGCGAGAACGATCGCGACAATAAATAATAAACAAAAAAAAAAAAAATGAATCGCGCGACACTCGTTGCCAAACGAGAATGAGCCAACGCTCTTCGACTTCCGGTACGAGGCAATAATCTTCAACCACTCATTGCCATTCGCATCGAATGGCAAAACTAAATCATGAAATTCTTTTCCTACTAAAGATTCTCCAAAACGCGAAAAATACGTCGGTAAAAAATGGTCGAATATCGATGAAAAATGCCTCGAAACACGAAATACAAAGTCTCGTCGCAATAATCCGTTGAAGAACAAACAATAATTTCGCACAAAGGATTTTCATAATATCTTAATACCTTTCGCAATCAGTCGATGTAATAAAAAAAAACAAAAAAGAAGGCAACAAAATAGTAAAACCCATGGAAAAGAACAAAAAGAAAGAAAACGAGAAAACGAGAAGAGAAGGTTCACTCGGCGGTGCGGGAACACAAAAATGCTCAAGCGGTCGCAATAAAAAATCGTCGATTTCGATCGGGGAAGACCGATCGTGGACGCGCGGGCGTCGTCGAAGAAGGAAAACTTTGGATAGCAAGTTTGGCAAGTCTAAAAAAACAAAAGAAAAATGTTTTCTTCAGTGCTCGCGGCCGCGGGAGAGTAGAACGCGCTTTCGCAAATTCCCGATGCTTCGTTCAATTCCTCCACCACCCATTTACCCACCGTCCTAGATAATACAAGAGTTTTCTTTCGTTTTCATTTAGTTTCATTCGTTTTATGGCAACCAATATTTAATTAAAGTGGCACGCAGAGCAGGCATGTCAAAAGGTACTTTCGTATAAAAGAAAATGAACTTTATACATTATCAAGTGCGTTAACGCGCCATCTGTGTCCGCGAGTTTGCATTACATTTTTCACGACGCTCGCTCTCTCTCTCTTTCATCTCTTTGCTTACTTCCTTCCGCGTCACATAGTTTCGTTTTCCATTTGTCCCGGTCGTCGGATCGCAATTAATTCCTTTACATTGTTACACGCTTTTGACGCAACAGCGGCCATTCGACAGTTTTTCTCTCTTCCCTTTCTCAATCAGCTCTTATCTCACAAAACGCAAAACTCGCTGTTACACACCTAGCGATTATGATTACTTGTTTATTTTTTTTTTGTTATTTTTTGTTTGTTTGTTTTGTTATTTCACTTCGAATACGGAGAGAACGGTATGTGTATGTAACATCGGCCACTTAGCTACATAACAATTACTACAGTTATATATACAAATTGCTATATCTTACGGGATCGCCGGTTGCACCGGAGTAAACGCGTCTCGTTTCTCCATTTCTGTTTTTCTTTTGTTTTTTTTTTGGTTGTCAATTTTACGTTATTGTGTCTTTTATTCTTTCACTCTTTGTAATTTATCAGCGATCGAGGCTTCGGAATAAAACTGTACAGCACCCCTGATTGGGGAAAAAGTTGGGCTTGAAACCGAGTTGTAATACTTGAAACGTTCTTAGCGTTCGGGCGAAAATGAGAACGCTGATTTCTGTTCGACCAGGTAGGAAAAGAAGAACGCGAATGTCGTACGATAAACGTAAATGACGAAGAAGGAAGTCTCGCCTTGGGACTTTCAAGCCTCGGTGCAAACGCGACGTTTATCAATTTCTTGATTAATTATTAATTAACATTCACAACGTTCACGGGAAGTTTGGCGAACGGCAGAGGATTTCCTCGTGGCGAACGCTTTACGATCGACGCGAACTCTCTTCCTTTCTCGCTTGCTATCACTCTCTCTCTCTCTCTCGCTCTCTCTCTCACGTCAACTAATTTGATCCTCCGATCGTTCGCGGCTCAGTGAATATCTCTTTTCGTCTATTATAATTTATTGACTAACCACGCTCCACCGACGAGATTTGGACAGTGTGCCCCGAACGACGGAACGATTGTGCCTCGGTTTACAACGGAAGAAAATATTCTTATTATTTCATTTTGAGTTTGTTAGTTTCGTCTTTGTGGTTGGTTTCGTTCATTGTTCTAAGCACGCTTCTCTCTCCTTACTTCTCTGCTTTCTCCTCGCTCGTATGCTTTTCGAGTAGTCTTAAATTCCTCGTGTTGGACGATCAAGGCGCCTGTTTCCGGTTCCTTGCTCGAGTCTCGTGCGGACAATTTCGTCGTTGCGAAGTGGAGCTCATTGGCGATGCTTCTTTAATTTTAAGAACACCTTGTCGAGATACGCCGATCCGTACGTACGAAATCCATAGTGGTTCTACCTCGAATCTTATCATTCGACACGATGGCTCGAGATGACGAGGCTCGATCGAGTCTTCCTTTCGTCACGAGTCGGAAAGCTCGGTTTCCACGTCCCATATGTACTACGATATTCCATTCTTTGTTTCTCACGCGAGGGAAGCTCCAACCTCTTGAGGTTCTCTGGCTTCGCTGACGTTACTACCGTGGCTCGCAGGCCTCGTAAACCAGCTCCGGCACTAGCGCCAGGGAAAACGTTGCTGTAGCTTGTCTCGTGTACTGACGACGCGAACTCGTAACTTCGTGTTACCTGTTGTTCTCCTCCATCACTACCTGCTTGAACACACCGGCGGGCATCTGGCTCTTGACCTCGTGACTGCCAAGCGCAGTCGTACCGTCTTTCGCTATGAACAGCTGGAGACCAGAGGCTGAAGAAAAAGAATAAACGAATAATTAAGACGAATAATAGAATTACTATCTCGATAATTTTAATTAGAAACTAAAAAAAAAACAATCTCGTGGGTTTCTATAAGAATGCCACTGAACCGTGAATCAATGAGAATTCATGAATAAGAAAGGAACGAGCAACTTTGGTGAAACTTTGGCTGGTAGGAAAGTCCTGGAAATTTGTACTCGGAGTGAGTATCGATCGTAGTGGAAGGAAACTAACTTTCTGCACTCTCGAGGTCCGACTGTTCCAGATTCGTCGCCTTGATCAGTTCATTTATCAGCGAGTCGGGATTCGGTCTTGTTACTTCGACCCTGCAGAGAACGGGATTTCCGCTTCCGTCCTCGGCCTTTTTCCTGCGCTCAAGTGCAGCCTTGGCTCTGTCCAACGAGCCAGTCTCGCTCAATCCAGAACCACCCGATGGATTCCTAAAGAAAGAAGAAAATGGAACGATATTAACTCCGATGCACTGTTGGGTTCAGGCGAAAAAATTGAGCTACTTAGCACCAAATATTGGCTCAAACTTTTTACATGTCTAAGTGTAAAGTTGATTTAAAAATCACAGTTGGGATGCATCGAGTGTTGCTCTTTGTTCTTTTAATCCGTGAATTGTACATGAGAGTGTATTTGTCGTAAAAGTGCAAGAAGAGAGAGAGAGAGAGAGAGAGAGACAGAAAGAGAGAAATAGGAAAAATAGAATAATTGACAGAGATGGAATAATTACTACAAATTTTTTTTTTTAATTTCCAGATAATTTTGTTTGCAAACGATTGTACGTTTCTATCGTACATCCAAATTGAGCAAAGAGTGTTTGTGTCCTGTAAGAAAATATAAATTCGGGGCTTAATATAGTCGCAAGCAATGACATTGAGTGCTTGGTGATTATTTCATGCCAAAAGCAAAAATGTGTCAAGCATTTTACAAGCAAAGTAGGATAGAATTGAGAATATACAAAAAAATAAGCGAGGCACGAGGTTTTTGAGTAATTGGCGTTTGGCAAAGTTTCTCAGTGGTGTTAGTGAAAAATTTCTAAAGCATTCGCAGGGTTCGTAGAGAGAGAGAGAGAGAATTCAAAGCGGGCCAAGGATAAAAGAATTGGTTCAATCGCATTCGTATCGAGACTCTCCTCGGGTCGTGGATGAAAAATTTCCAATTCTATCGAATTCATTATCGTAGATTTTTGCCAAATATTTCCTCAGTTCGATTCTATTGTAAATGAGTTTAAAAAAAAATTGAAATTTTTCACGAGCCGATTCGCGTCTCGATGTGAGAGCACGGCGAGGTTTTCTCTCGTTTGCTCGCACGTACGAGAAAACGGAAGCATGAACCGATGACGGTGGGGTAATGCTGTTTCTATGCTGCGCGGTCGCGGGTGCTGGCACGACTTCCGGTACGACCAACGAAGACTCCTCCGAGTCGGGGCTGGTTGCGACGGTGGCCAGTTTTCCCCCCGCGCCGTCCAGCAACTTCCTATGACCTCCGACGATACCCCTGAAATAGGATTCAAAAAAGCCGTTTTTCTTCTAACTAAAAAAAAGAAGCTCGATCGAACATTGCTGCGTGATAATGGGATCGCGGTTGTTTTTCTTGTTAACTTCCGGTAACACGATTCTGAGACACATGTATCGATACTGGCAGATTCTTATAGGTTCGCAGTTGCTGTAAATAATCGATGCAATTTTTCAAAATCTCGTGCTGGCACTTTTACAATTTATTTGGAGACTTTTTTTCAAAACGATAGTTTTCACAGTTCTGTGGAAACGAGAGTGTTGAAAAACAGTTCAGCAGGGAGATAAGATTTTATTCTGCGATTGAATAATCTCTTATCTCAGCTGGAGGTGTAAAAATGTTACAAAAAAGAAATCAAGGTTTTTTATGTTAGCTTTGAGTATAGTTGTCCCTTTGAGACAAAGAAAAACTGGCTATGAACAGATTTAAGGATTGTAGGGTTGGCAGGAAGTGACGATAAAGGTAAAATAGCCCTAAGTTCACTGACGCTCACGCGTGGGGGCGCTGCAGGAGGCTCACGCGTGGGGGCGCTGCAAGACGCTCACGCGTGAGGGCGCTGCAGAATATTCCAAAATATATTGATATACAGGGTGAATTTCATAAGATATAGCAGGCTTTATTCTAAGGTAGATGAGATCATTACAAACAAAAATTACAAATATACATTAGGTATATTTTTAATAGTTTACGAGATATACATTTTTAAAGTTGGTCCAATCAGAACGCGCCGAGAAGTGTTGGCACCGCCCACTCCCAACCTAGCTATAGGGATAGCACAGTGTAGGGCGTTACATTTGCAGTTGCAAAATTCAGAGTAGTCAATTTTGTTTATTATATTATTACGCAGTCCTCTTTATTTCGGGGTGGGCGGCGCCAACGCTTCTCGGCGCGCTCTGATAGGACCAACTTTAAAACTTGATATCTCGTAAACTATTAAAAATATCCGTAATATTTATTTGCAATTTTTGTTTGTAATGATCCCATCTATCTTAGACCAAAGGCTGTTACACTTTATGAAATTCACCCTGTATATGTATAGATGTGTGTATGTACGTGTGGAGAAAAAAAAGTTCAGCAGTGCGATAAGATTTTATTCTGCGATTGAATAATCTCTTATCTCAGCTGGAGGTGTGAAAATGTTGCAAAAAAGAACTCAAGTTTTTTTTTTTTACATTAGCTTTGAGTATACTTGTCCCTTCGAGACAAAGAAATACTGGCCATGAACAGATTTAAGGATCGTAGGGTTGGCAGGAAGTGGCGATAAAGGTAAAATAGCTCCAAGTTCACTGACGCTGACGCGTGGGGGCGCTGCAAGACTCTCACGCATGGTAGCGCTGCAGGACGCTCACGCGTGGGGGCGCTGCAGGATATTCCAGAATATATCGATATATATGGTATGTATAGATGTATGTATGTAGATAATGGTACGTAAAAGCTGATCGCTTCTCGAACTGGGCGATGAGCTCGCGGCCTTCGCGAGGACGTAGCATCTATTTTGCGCGATGATCGTAACCCGTCGACGCGTTACGCGGGAACGTACAAGCGTTATGTCGTGTGTGTCGCTGCTGCTATAGCTCTCTCTCGTATACTTTTGCATTTGCGTGAAACTCGCGCACAAACAAACATAGAAAAGACGTCACGGCGTGTCTCGAGTTAGCCGGTTCGAATTAACCATTGGCTTTTCGAAACTCGTTTAGTTCGTTCACTGCCCATCAAACGTATTTAAGAAAAATATTTACTCGTTAAATTTTGCACTAAGGAGACGATAGGAAAATCGCCAAAGTTTCTCATATTTTCCAACAAAAACAAAAAACAAATTTCAACTTGAGTTATGTTTTTTAATTGTTTATATGTTTACTACCATAACGACATAAGACATAAATAATAATATCCAATCTTTTATCAGATTTATACTAGAATTGTCATAAATGTAAATTTGACTTTTTCAAAATATTTTTTCTACATTTAACTTCACTCAACAAACTCAGCGAAGAAACAAGATCAGGACTCGAGAAACGTCGTGACCAAAAACCAAAAAGAATTTTCTTTCCCTCGTGACACAGAGATATTAATAAGAAAGGAAACAAAATAAACAAAACAACAAAAGGCAACGAACAAACTAAAAATTAAAAAAACGTGTGCGTGTGTTATTGAGAAACCAGTGAGACCGGTGACATGACAGCGTAAAAATAACCCAATAAATAATTCGAAACAATAATACAAGAAAAAAAAAAAAAAAAAAAAAAAAAATTGAAAGAAAAATATATAAACGAATAAAAGAAAAAAGAAATGAAAATTTTCAATTTTTCCTGGTGAGACCTACCTGAGGGTCTGAGCCGTCATCGCGGAGAGAAGCGAGGTTCTAGGAGTATCAGGCCCGTGGAGAGGATCGGGAGAGGAAACGGCTCTGGCCTGTTGCGAGAGTCTCAAAACTGGACTGGTCTTTCCCTTTTCGATGCAATCGCAAGTCTTCGACATGTTGCGCCAACCAGTTTGTCCTATTCTTGGTTTAACGATGGTACCTATATTTTTAACATTATTGCTCGTCGTATCCGGTGAGTACCTGTCGCTCCTACTTTCGGTACCATTTTTCTCATAATTTCTTCTCGAGTGTTTAGGCACGTCCTGAGCACCAGGCACGCGAAAAGTTCCTGCAGCGATTTTTTCACAAGCAGCAGTGTAAAATCCAACCTTCTGATCCTTGGCGACATTGTTGTTATCGGTAATCTCGTTTCTCGTGCCGTTTGAACGATTCGATCTCGTACCATCGGTCACGTCGTTTTCAGGATTTGCACGTTGACGTTGGTGAACGCTCGTGGTCCTTCGGGAATTGATCGGTAAGATGGCGTTGTTGCGATCCGATTCTCTCTTCGCTTCTTCTGCTCTTCTCGTGCTCAACGGGCTCGAACACGACCAGAACCGGTTACGAGGATCTATGAGGGTCAAGGATGGCGAGGGAGGGGTCATTATCGAGGTCGAAGACTCGCTACCACACGCCTCGGACTTGCCTGTGTAACATTGATTTTGGGATAGGGTCGGGAGACGTGGAGCCCATACCGGCCAGGAAGGTGACCTATAAAGATCACAACACAAATTTTTTGTCTTCTTTCAGCCATGCAAAAATCATACGTTTGTTTTGTCTTCTGACTTCTTTTTTTTTTCTTCTTTGTTTGTTGAAATTTCATCTCTTAGGACAATGCGATTCTAATCTTTATTTCTATTAATATATTTCTGGAGGTTTTTGGAAATAGAATTTATCACAGTTTCTCTTACTGTGGCTCAGCAATTTTCGCATTGTCTTAAGATCTTTCATAAACAATAATAATAATAACAGGTATAATAATAATAATAATAGTAATAAAAACGAGGAAGAATAACAAGAGTTACTGATAAAAATAAGTACATAAGAAAATGTTATCGACTCTACGAACTAAAGAAAAGGAAAACAAAAATACACATGTAATAAAAATTAAACGAGAGTTTGGATTAATTGTTGTTGGGCTAGTTTGTACGACGCCGTTGTTAAGGGAAATTCACGAGCGACGTTGTGCAAGAGCTCAGAAGCGTATAAATTTTCCTCTCTCCGTTGGGTTATGGATGCTTAACGTATGTGAGGCTCGTACGAAAGTTAGATTGCAGCAAAATTGAGAGAAGGTCGTGAATTTGAACCAGAGGTTCATATGGCAATTCCCGAGTTTCATCCAACGACTGACCAGTTTCATAAGCAAACACTTTTTTTCTCAATGTCGAAAATTACAAGCTATCGAATAAGTCGTGAGTTTTTGTATCGAAGAAGACTTTAGGAAAAAGATTTTCCTTTAGGAAACACATAGAATCTAACTAACGTCGATCGTGACTTTATACGTAAAGCATTGTCAATTTTCATAAAGTTAGTACGTGATGACAGTGACGAGTCGTTAGCGGTGGTCGTTAGTAGTAACAGCGACGGCCAGTTCCTCATATATCATTGCGTTTCCCTGCATACGCATTGGTATAAACAAGAGAAAAAAAAAAAAATTAAAAATAGAGATAGATAGAAAGAGCGAGAAAGACGGATAGATCATTGAGTGAGCGTTACGGGTGCGTTTTGTACAACGTGTAAAAGTCTCGTTTCGTTTTTTTTCTCTCTCTGTTTGGCGAGTCCAGATGGAGATTAGCTTCCGTGGTTGGGCAGACGTGACCTCAGTAAACGCAACGGTACAATTCCTATTTTAAGAACTCGCGCGGTGATCCGAGAATGCCCGTGACGCTCTTTTTTTTTTCGAAGAG
Organism: Netelia melanura; assembly: GCA_964007305.1. Classification (NCBI taxonomy): domain Eukaryota; kingdom Metazoa; phylum Arthropoda; class Insecta; order Hymenoptera; family Ichneumonidae; genus Netelia; species Netelia melanura. The sequence goes on from OZ023259.1 coordinate 23,451,853, forward strand.
TTATGCACTTTAGCTAGGGCCCTAAGATTCTTTGTTTTTCCTCCAAGTATGAAGATTATCCAATTTTGTAGTTCGAGCAGAAGAAGAGGGATTACAGTTCTCGCAGTGGTTTTACGAAGATTGCGCACCAAAGCCCATCGAAGCCAAGGTTGTTGAGGTCTCAAAGTCTTGTCTTTCTTCGATCTGAATTTTCCGCCTCGTTCTTCGGTACGCGTCTCGTTACTTTGAGATTAATCACTGACAAACTTCCACCCTCCCTATACTTTTCTTTTTCACAACTTTGCGGTTATATTTCTTCTTTCACTCTTTGCAAAATAAAATGTGTCTCGCCTGGACTAAATAATCTACATAATCATTACAAACTGAAGATCTTTATTTCAAAGTAACGAGGCTATCTGTTTTAAATATTATAATTATTGGAAGCGATCGTGATAGTTCTTCCGGTCGATAGAGCGTTCGCGAAATGTTTGTCGATCGTGAGACAAAGCAAAGGGAAAAAATGAAACATATTTTACCTTATGTGACCGCTATCTCCGCTACTGCTTTGCCTGCTGTGCTGACTATGAGAATTGAGAGAACCATAGCCAGAGCCTTTGCTCAGTTGACTCGTATTGCTGCTATTCCGCGAGTGTCCGGACTCCGTGTGAGCCTCGGTGAGATTTTCGACCGGGATCGCCGATGGTACGACCTCGTTCACTGTCATTGGATCGTAAGATTCCGTGCCGCTCAGGAGTTCTAAAAAGTGTGACATTGCAGAAAAATTAATCGATTAGGCTTGTACTTTCGTCGAGTTGGAATAAGTTTGTATGGTAAGAAAAGTGTGTTACCGGAAGAGAACAACGCTGGCCTCTTTTTGGGAAGACTACCAAAACCGCTACTCGCGCTGGCTATGCTTCCGGCTAACGAACCGCTCGAAACGTAGTCGTCGCGATTCGCGCCTCGCTCGGGACCGGTAACCTCGTCCGACGTCACACCAGGCACACCCGGAACACCGGGCACTGTCAATTGCGTCGGTTTCGCCGATGGCGTTGGTCTAAAATTGAAATCAGTTAGAAATATTTATCATGAAATAGTGCGATATAAATTTAAATTATCTGAACAAATGAAACATCTATAATTGCTTTTGTTAGTTCATCGATGGAGACGCTAGGTGGCGTTGCGAGTGCAAATAGCGAGAAGGAACCGATAGATGGCCTTGAGTAAAATCTAATCAAGACATTATTGCAAAATCAAAGATGTACTTTCTTACTTCGTTTCAGTTTCACGAAGATTACCACTTACACTTTGAAAAGAATATCACCCGACAGCATGTTCATCTTGATGGCGACCCCGAGCATAGAATTGTCCTGTCGATGTCGAGCGTCGTATCCCTCGAGTAGACATCTCGTTCTGCAGAGACCAGCGCCAGCCAACTCCGCAAGGTTCAGATCTGTGAAGCCCAGCTTCTGGAAGGACCTGCCTCCCTTCAATTCCTGAAGTCGAGTGGGAAATATTAAATTAGTTTCCAATTATTCTCATTTCAATTAATTTGCATGGAAGCTTCGTTCCTTGCTAGAAAAGAAGCTTTTTCGTCGAATATACTTTTTCAAAAAATCAAAGTTTACTCACTTTTCTCACTGATATCCTCAGAATACAAGGATCAAGAACACCGGTGGAAGCGTTCGCGCTCATCTTGCAAGGAAACTCAAACTTGGCGTTCCACCTAACTGTATGTTCCTGCACTTCTTCCCTGCAAGAAGAAAAAAGAAAGAATACCAATAAACGAGACTGAACAAATGATAGTGGTATCGACCATCACAATATTAAATCACAAGAAAAATCAACATTCTCGCCGTGTCTGCAATTATCCGCAAACAGGCAATAATCGTTCGCGAGTGTATCATCAAGCTGTTTTTTTTAATAATCCTACACAGTTCTTCTATAATTATTGGCAAAAGAGAGAAAGAGAGGTCAAACTAAAGATAGAGATAGGTATAAGAAATAATATTCCTCGCAAATTAAACGTCGCTGTTTTTTTTTTCTTCTTCTTCTTCTTCGCTCTACGACCAAACGACGCTAAGGAAAACCAGAACGGCCACACTTTGTCCATAAATACAAAAAGATGGAAAAGTGCTTAGCGTGTACGAACAAGGCGTTACGCTCCGTCCGTTCCTTGACGGCGAAACGTGCTCTCGGGCTGTTGCTTCGTTCGAGTTGGACTATTAGAAAAAAAAATGTTGGTCCGTTGAAAAAGTAAGTGAGAGAGGGACAAAGAGAGTCAATCGTATCAAGAATAAGCCGGAACGGTCGAGTCTAGTTCTCTCTCTAACGAGATTAGCACGCGGCTCAGCCAGTTTTTCCCCCCGATGGCTTGCGGAATAATCCGTCTCGTCGACGTCCCTATTCTCGTTTCCTCGAAACATTCAGAACCGAATCACGTTCGATTTTCACAGCCGGTACACGTGCGAGTGTACGCCTCGAGTCGAATTCGTACAGCTTCAACAATCCATGAAAATTTAGCCATGAAAAGCGAACACCGGTAGTGACGGAAACGATTGAGAAAAAAAGAAAAGAAGAAATTGCTTTGTCACGTGGATCGTTCAAAGACAAAAGTCGTCGATTGGAATTACATTGAATTAATGTAAAAAAAAAACGTCCTTGACCTTTAAAAAATGAAAAAAGCTCAAAGAGGATGAAGAAAAACGTCTCCTAAACGAATTTTTATCTCGCCCTTTACTGTCCCAAGGTCAAAGATATGAAACATTGTAAAATATTTTTAGAAACGATGTATGCAAATTAAATGTTTCTTTTTTCCAATTTTCTTTTACTTCTTCGCTATGGAAGATGCGATTTTAATCCAGATATGTAAAAATCGTTTTCTCCGGGCAAAAAGTGAGAACGTGACGTTCATCGAGTATCAAAGGTATTAGTCTATGCAAATCGAGAGGGAAAAGAAAAAAAAAAATGTTTTCACGCGACGTTGACATTACAAAAGACTATCGAGAAGCTCGAAACGGTAACGCGTTTCCTGCTCGTCGTCTCTTCGTTCTTGTTCTTTGATTCAGCGATATTTTTCCATTTGAAAAGACCTCGTTTCTCTCTTTCCACCTTGGTTTATTTCTTTGGAACATCGCTGGAACGTGACAACGAAGGGAGCTCGACGATTAATATCTCTCGTCGGTGAATAAAAATCTCGCCGGCTCTGCGAACAACCGAGAACGATTTATTATTATTATTATTATTATTGCCACTATCATTCTTATTTTTGTTTTATTAATAATTCAAAGTAATCTGGGTGTAATGAAATTTAATTTCAAACTCCTGTGACCTTCTGGACAATGAAAATTTTTCCTTTCCACCGGATATCTTGTTAAATGTTGCTTTGTTAATCAAGAAAGGAAGTAACATTAATTAAGGGGCAGAAAAATATTTGGGATTTTTTTTCAAAGAAAATAAAGAACGTATCGAAATTTGGTAAAAAGGTTCTTGTTATACAAGTATGGAGCATTGTTTATAAATTTTATCAGAGCTGTAGTAAACAAAATGGCGAGTTGACAGCATTTTTTCTAATTGCTTGTTTTCGTTTTCATTGCTGAATGGTTGAACCCATAACTGCTGCAATTTCAAAGCTACGATAACGAATCAAAAAGAATTCGATAAAGTATGATAACAGCTTCAATCTTACGTAGGATTTTTTGTTTAAATTGATTTTTGCAAAAGTGGCGTGTCGTTGAACAAAAATTTCGACGAAACGTAAAAAAATGCACGGAAATTGTTAATAACATTTTACCTATGCAATATAAACAAACAAATCCTACGTAGTGTCGGAGCTGTTATCATACTTTATCGAATTCTTTTTGATTCATTGTTGTAGCTCTGAAATTGCAGAAGTTAAGTGCCTGGAGATTTGCAAAAAAAAAAAAAAAAAAAAGATCATCTCGCATTTCGCACAAATTTATGTAGAGATAAAGAAAAATATAATGGAGAAATAAAAGTAGAGAGGAGAAGAAAAAGAAGAAGAAGAATGGTCGAGTGGAGGATTGGTACGAAAGTGCAAGTGTCCTTGGGCCTGACGCGGATAGGTAATCCCGTTAGGAGGGAAATGGAGGAAAGACGAGGGGGTTGGGGAGAAAGTATAGTGACTTTAGCAACCACCATTGATACTGAAACCCTTGTGTTTGTATGTGTGTGCCGGGTGGTATCGGGCTTAGCGTAACCCGACGGTGAGAAGCACACGACGAGCCAATTACCGTGGAAACCAGACCAACCCGTTCTCGAGGGCGTATGGACCAAATTCCTGATTCTCTTCCTCTTCTCCCGCTATCTATCTTTCCCTTTGCCCTTTATCCCTGCCTAGATATACGTAGGTATAATATATCTTACTGGCTAAACGCCTCGAGCCTCGAGCAAATATCCCCCTTAAATACGTATTATATAATTATATTATACTTGTATAAATATATGATCGTATAATAATATTAGTAAATTATAGTATGATATTATATAATGATATAATAATAATATAAATATTTATGATATAATGTTATATATAGTTATATTAATATTATAAATACTTTCAAGATAATGATATAATAATATAATATTATATAATTGTATTAATATATAAATAATTTAAATATAAATATAATTATATAATAATATGAATAATTATAATCAAAATATAATTATATAATGATAGAAATAGTTATTATATAATTATATTAATATATCAATAATTTCGATATAGATATAATTATATAATAATATGAATAATTATAATAAAAATATAATGATATAATAATATAATATTATATGATTATATTAATATATTAATAATTTCAATATAAATATAATTATATAATAATATGAATAATTATAATCAAAATATAATTATATAATGATAGAAATAGTTATTATATAATTATATTAATATATAAATATAATAACATAAATAATTGCATATTGATATAGTTGGATTATAGAAAATAGATATAATTATAATAATTAATAAATGATTATGATTATTACATATGTGCATATTATTTCACAATTGTCGTTGTTCCATATGTATCCTACGCTATTGCTACTTTCTTTTTCTGTCCGCGGAGAAGTCGATAAAACGACCCTACGGAAAATGAATCTGATTTTTATCAGAAAAGCTGGCATGATACGTATATAAAACTGTCAAGAGGGAGAATCGAAGTTGGAATAGGGAGCCCAACGATATATAGTTGCCTCGGCTACCTTAACAAAAACACACCCGCCCACCCACTCACACACACACTCGTACATATTAATATATATAAATGTACAATCTTTCTCGTCTCGCGTTTGACTTTCTAACAATCGCGTGCAAACGAAAAATTTCTATATCGATTCACATCGCCCTTTTCATATGCACCTACATGTAACATAAAATTCTATAATTATTATACTAATATATTGAAATTATTTATTATATTAATATAACTATATTACTTATTATATTAATATATTGATATTATTCATATATTAATATAATTATATTATATTATTATATTGATATATTGAAATTATTTATTATATTAATATAACTATATTACTTATTATATTAATATATTGATATTATTCATATATTAATATAATTATATTATTTATTATATTGATATATTGAAATTATTTATTATATTAATATAACTATATTACTTATTATATTAATATATTGATATTATTCATATATTAATATAACCATATTATTTATTATATTGATATAACTATATTACTTATTATATTAATATATTGATATTATGTATATATCAATATAACTATATTATTTATTATATTAATATATTGATATTGTTTATATATTAATATAATTGTATAATATTATATTATAAGTATTCATATTATTGTATTGTGTATTATATTATATAATTGTATGTATGCGTGTATACATAATTGTGTTAATAACGATAATAATATAATTAGTGCGTTATGGGATATGACGCATTGTGACGCGCGGGTATCGCGGGACCGAGTAGTAGTCGACGATCTACGATAGACGAGGTGGTTATAGTTAGCACGGTAAAGGTCCTCGCGTTATATACCCCGTTTCCGAATCGACCACGTGATTTATTTCCGCCCTCTAGGAATCTATAAATGTACTATCGCGTTAATCTCGCGTTTCCTTACCGGAAGTTAGGAGATATCGCGCGTCTAAAGGAAATTTCCTGCGAATAGGTATTCCCGCATGGACGACCGAACGATTGATAAAAAGAAAATGCTAATATCAATATAAAAATAAACAAATAAATAAATAAATAATGTTCGTTCGAATTCCAAAAATCTTTTTTTTGTTTCGTTTTAAATCACGCGTTGGTCAATTCTCAAGAGGATTTACGTCGGGATCAAATTTGTGGGGTCGAAGCGCCTTAAGCAGCGGTCATTTCGCGACAAACCCGAAGAACTCTCTCGTTCCATATAACACAGTGTCAACAAACCGCGCTCGCGGTTCAACGAGCATGAAAATTTAATAAGCAAACGGCGATCGATCGTTCCGATTAGAACAGGTACGAAGTTGCTCGGACAGCATATCTACCTATATACATATGCACATACATATACAAATACATATACACATCCATATATTATATATTATTATATTATCATTATATCAATATAGTAATATTATTTATAATATTATATATTGATAATAATGATATATTATTATTATAATATTAATATAATAATATAATATATAATTATATATAATATTATATGCTAATATCAATAATATATAATTCTATTATATTATTATATTATTGTTAATACATAATAATATAATAGAATTATATTAATATTAATATTATAATAATATAATATATAATTATATTATATTATTATATTAATATAATATATAATTATATTATATTATTATATTAATATAATAATATAACAATGTAATATACCATTATATATAATATTATTATATTACTATTGTTATATCAATATAACAATATAATAATATATGATTATATTATTATATATTCATATTCATATTATGATAATTTATATATATATATATATATATATATATATATATATATATATACATGTGTGTGTGTGTGTGTGTGTGTGTGTGTGTGTGTGTGTGTGTGTGTGTGTGTGTGTGTGTGTGTGTGTGTGTGTGTGTGTGTGTGTGTGTGTGTGAGTGTGTATGGGCACGTGTGCGTGTCATAAAAGCGTCGGTCCGTCAGGAGGCGAACGAGGGCGCCTCCGTGTTTCTCGCCTTCGCATTACAAACCGCGCCGGTTATATCGTCCGGCTGTGACCAGTTGCTAATAGCTGAGCGCTAATAGTCCTCCGGACTCTCTCGCGGTCGTCGGTGATCTTAATTCGCGAGAGTTAAGTGCCCGCTAGAGCCGGAAACTCAAAGAGAGAGAAAGAGAGAGAGAGGAAGGAAGAAGAAGGTGAATGAAAAAGAAAAGATAGAAAAAATCGAGCTAAGTCAATAATAAAATTGGAAACACGTATTTCCCATCATCGCGATGAATTCAATTATCACTTTTTTGTTGTTGTAAATATAGAAAAACAATTCTATCAGTTTTATTTATTATTTACCGTCCCTCCTCGCTCAGTCGATTTACTTTAATTCGTGAGATGAGCGACCGAGAGGTCGCAAGTTGGTGAAACGAAAATTAGAAAAAATTCGAAAAAGAAAAGATGCGAGAAGACACTTAACAAAGTTGAGAAATGAATTATTGCAACTGCATTGCTGCAAACGTCGTCACAAGCGGGCTCTCTATCTCGGTGACTTGCTCTCCTGCGGTCACCGCGCGAGCGAAATCAGCTCCCCTGCGTTTCGTGGAAGAAAAAACTATCTCTCTCTCTCTCTCTGTCTTTCCCTCCCTCTCTTTCACCCTCTCTCGCTATATATAACCCTTCCCCAGTTGTATACAGGGTGAGTTTCGTAAGGTGTACTCAAACTTTATTGGAAGGTAGATGAGATCATTACAAACAAAAGTTGCAAATATACATTAGGGATATTTTTAATAGTTTACGAGATATCAATTGTTAAAGTTGGTCCAATCAGAGGGCGCCTAGAAGCATTGGCACCGCCCACTCCTCGTCCTAGCCGTAGAGATAGCACAGTGTAGGGTGTTACATTTCTGGCTACAAAATTCAGAGCCCTCAATTTTATTTATTACATTATTACGCATTCATTTTTATTTCTCGAGCATTGACTGCTAAGGCGGGGAGTGGGCGGCTCCAACGCTTCTCAGCGCGCTCTAATTGGACCAACTTTAAAAGTTTATATCTCGTAAACTATTCAAAATATTCCGAATGTATATTTGCAACTTTTGTTTGTAATGATCCCATCTACCTGAGAATAAAGCCTGTAGCACCTTGTGAAATTCACCCTGTATATATAAAGGTATACATATATACATGTTTTTTTCAAGTAAATATATATGTATAATATATATCATGAAAGAAGATATATATATATATTCGTCCTCGTCCTGTACTCGCGTAATGGAACGAGACGATGAAAGCAACGAGTACGACGAACAGAAGCTGGTAAAGTACACAGCGCTCACTCGCGTCCCAAATATCTTGAGAGGAGAAAGAGGGAGAGAGAGAGAGATGGATATGAGATAGAAACGGTGGTGGAGTTTGAAGGACGATTGCGGGGAAATCCTGCGTATACAGTTGGCAAATGAACTCCGGGGGCAATCGCGCGCTACCTCGTCACGACGTACATATAGTGGGGCAATATGGACCACCGACGTAATACGTCCAAATTGCATTTATTAATTGTCCAACTGAACAATCTGTAAAATTCTAATGATAAGGAATTTAGAAAATTTTATTTGCCTTTTTTTTTTAAATTTATTTTGTGATAAAAATATTATAATCGTGGTATGTTTATTACAATTTGTCAAACGAGTCGTTCCCATGAAAATTGCATCCATTTGTTTTTATCCCTCTGGGCCATATTGCCCCATTGGAGCGAATGTAGAGCGATAGACGTTACATATCGTGACAAAATTCGAACGTTACTCGTACTTTTTATTCCCGTTCGGGTTTACCACTAGTCCCGCTTCGTCGATTTCTGGGCACGGGTCAAGCGATTCGATATCGCGCTTCGATGCGACTAATGGACTCGACGTGTGCTCCTCCCTCAACCTTTGGTAACATGGCAAGCTCCGCTTCTCCCTTTTATTTCGTAGGACGTAATCGTTAATCGAATTTCGTTTAATTTGTTTCGATAAAGACAATTTAATGACTGTTTTCATTCGAAATTAACAAAATAAAGATAAACATAAATCTGTAGCAGGGATCGTTTTATTTACAAGAACCCCGGTTGGAATTTTGGAACGATTTCCGAAAGAGAACGATTCTTTATGATTTCCACTGCGATTTTTGAATAAATAAGATAACCTGCGATTATACGTGATTTTTGGACTGTACATAGAAAAATTTGTTTAATTAATTATTATAGATTAACAATAATTAATTCACGGTCAGGGGTATGTGGATACTCCATCGATAAAACAAATTATTAAGGGAGTAAACGACTTTAGAGGCTGAAAAATATGGCAAACTTTGGGATTTTTTTTCAAAGAAACTAAACAACATATTGAAATTCGGGACAAAGGTTCTTGTTATACAAGTATCGAGCACTATTTATAAATTTTTTCAAAGTTGTACTAAACAAAATGGCGGCTTGCCAGCATTTTCCCAGCTGGGTTTTTTCTTTTTCATTTCTGCCTGGTTGAGCCCATAACTGCGTCAATTTCAAAGCTACGATAATGAACCAAAAAGAATTCGATAAAGTGTGATAACAGCTTCAATCTTACGTAGGATTTTTTGTTTAAATTGATTTTTGCAAAAGTGGTGCGTTGTTGAACAAAAATTTCGACAAAACACAAAAAAAATGCACGAAAATTGTTAATAACATTTGAACTATGCAATATAAAAATAAAAATCCTACGTAGTATCGAAGCTGTTATCATACTTTATCGAATTCTTTTTGGTTCACTATTGTAACTTTGAAATTGCCGCAGTTATGGCTTCAGCCACACAGCAACGAAAGAGAAAGAGACGCTTCTGGGAAAATGCTAGAAATCCGCCATTTTGTTTACTACATCTCTGACAAAATTTATAAACAATCTCCAATACTTGCACAATAAGACCCTTTTTACCCAATTTCAATATCTTGTTTAATTTCATTGAAAAAAAATCCCAAAATTTGCTATACTTTTCACCCTCTAGAATAATTTTCCTCCCCATAACTTTTTTGATATCAAAGCAACGTCTGATTCCCAAATCACAAAATGTCTCTAAGATTGCCAACAATTCCCTACCTACATTTTAACAAATCACAGAAAAAAAAATCATTCCATATCAGCGTTTCCAGCAAAGTTTAGCAATCCCTAGTCCGACTTCAAATTAAAAAATCCACTAATTTCTCGAGTGAACAGCCCTTCGACCGATGCATTCACCTTAAGGTAGTTCTATCGTTCGGTGGAAGATTAAAATTGTATTCCCGTTTTTTTCTCACATTGGAAGTGGACCAAGCGTTAAAGTTCATTAAGAAAAGTTGTTGCAAATCGACTAAAGAACAACACACTCAAAATTCAAATTTATCCTACGGAAAGTTTATTTGTTATATAATAAACAAAATCATGAATTTTGTTTTTCATAAGATTTGTTATAAAAACTAATCGAAGCTTCTTTGATGTCGTATAAAAATCTGTGCAATATTTCAATAGGCTTCATCGACCAAATGATCGAGATACTCGTTGTATAATGTTGCGATATTTAACACGAGCTCTTATCGAAGTTTTCAATAAGTGACGATTTTCAAGAATAAATATCGTGATTTTTGAGTCGATAAATTCCCCTGAAATTTTACACACATATACATATGACATCAAAGAACGTTTCTGCAAATTTTCAGTGAAATCTAACGGAAACGCTGTAACGATAGGACTACCTTAAGGGGGCAAATCACTTTGGAGGCCGGAAAATATAGCAAACTTTAAGATTTTTTTTCATGGAAACTAAACAACGTATCGAAATTTGGTAAAAAGGGGCTTGTTATACAAGTATTGAAGATTGTTTATAAATTTTATCAGAACTGTACTAAACAAAATGACGGATTTCTGGCATTTTCCCAGACGCGTCTTTTTCTTTTTCATTGCTGCCTGGGCGAACCGATAACTGCTCCAATTTCAAAGCCACAATAATGAACCAAAGCGAATACGATAAAGTATGATAACAGCTTCGATACTACGTAGGATTTTTTCCCGGAAGCGCAAACGCTGTAACAATAGAACTGCCTTAAAATACGAGCCAAAACTTCATCTTGGACAAACTCTGCCCATGAAAGAATTTCCTGTCTCCCTACAGCAACGCTTATCACTCAACTCCAGGGAACGATAAACTACCCTTAACAGCCCTTTCCTTATCAACCCTACTAAAATCTCGATCGAGTCAAAATTCTGATTGAGCACCGAATAATTAACGAACGAAAACCAAACCCTGCTCAGCCATTGAATAATTAACATACAATTTCCCACGACGAGGTAATGTTTAAGGGCGTTATGTATATTCGCCATCACCGTCATAATTTCATCCTTGAAACATTAATATCCACGTCGACATAGTTTAAAGGGTCGCGTTCGTTATCTCCATGATAATTTTATCCTTGAAATCTTTCACTAGACATAACATTTCTTCAATCCGGTTCGATAATCGTTCGATCGTAAAACTCGATTATTATCGAGTTGATAATGCTTATAAGATATTGGATGACGCGGCAAAGGCCGTGGATTTTGTATGCGTATGGTACATATATTATCGTTTCTCGTCTGTCTGGCCGGCTGGTGATAGCCGCTGATACAACACGTGGGTCCCTCGCGGCGACTGAGAGTTCACTGCGAGAGCCGTCGGCAAGGCTGTTCAAGGCTCTCTCCCACCTCTCTCTCTCTCTCTCTCTCTCTTGCATTATCTGTCTCCGTCTTGGGTTGGATTTCTTGGATCTCACTCACCGGGACCGTTTCAACGATTTCGTAATCCTCTCGAGAGTCAAACGCGCGTACACAAGCGCATCGTGTAAGAAGTTGGTACGAAATCCGAGGGGAACCACCGAGCGAGTTGGATACGTTTCACGGAGGAGGAAAACGCCGAACGAGCTGATACTCGGTTGGCTGATGTAAAACCGGTCGAGTCCGGTGGCTCGTAATACAACGAGAGACTTTCTAAACGGGCGCACCAGAAAGGCGTGAATTAGGTGGTGGTTGGTACGAATGCTCGAGCATTATGCGAAACGTTTCCATATCGGCGAAGAAACGACTGTTTCTGGAAAAATGCTGACGATTTTTTTAATTCGAGATTTAAACGATTTTACGATTTTTATAATATTTATAATTTTTATTATTTTTATTTTTCTTATTATTTTTATTATTTTTATTATTGTTATAATTTTTATTATTTTTACTATTTTTATTATTGTTATTATTTGTATTATTGTTATTATTTTGATTATTTTTATCATTGTTATTATTTGAATTATTTTTATTATTGTTATTATTTGAATATTTTATATTAATCTTATTATTGTTATTATTTTGATTATTTTTATAGTTTTTATTATTTTTAATTTTTATCGCCGATTTTTTCAGTTTTTCTTGTTATTTGAATTGAATTGTCGAAGTAAACCCTCGAGGCTCGTTGGTTCGTCGAAGGGTCAACTGTACTGTTGTATCGCGAGAATTCGATCGAAAATTGGCGAGCGAGCGAGAATAGAGCGTGAGGCCAAGATTGAAAACGGGGCGTGCGTGTCGTTGGATGAATTTTAAAATCGAACGTCGACCGGTACGTTGCACCGAGAGGGCAGAAGAGAGAAGAATAAAAAGAAAACCAATGAAACTGTAAAACGTGGAACAGAGAACGCAAACTGTACATGGAAATAAGTGAGAATCTCATGGATGGTTGATTTCTGGCATTGAGACATATACGGCACGAATAATTCCAGGTCAATGAAAATAATTCTGCTATCTCTCTCTCTCTCTCTCTCTCTCTGTTTCATCAAGTTCCACCAAAGGATTTTCAGCGCGAGGTTCTCCCACGAGACAAAAGTACACACGGATAAGCAATCGACACGACGTCCTTAGACCAAAAAAGATAAGGTATGATCTAGATATTTATTTATCTTGTATCTAATATTTATCTTTTTATCTGATATCTAAAATTAATTAAATAAAATATACATTTATTTTTCCAGTATTTAGAATCGAGATCTTTATCAATGGGGCAATATGGCCTAGAGGGATGAAATCAAAAAAGATGAGGCTTGATCTAGATATTTATTTATCTAGTATCTAATATTTATCTTTTTGTCCAATATCTAAAATCAATTAAATAAAATATATATTTAATTATTCAGTATTTAAAATCCCATCGTGCTCTTCATAAACAAAAGCTCGAAATTTAATTTCTATAATCGCAAATTCAATGAAATATTATCTAGTAAAATATTTGGAATATTTAATTCTTCCACGACGTCCTTAAAGTAAAAAACATAAAGCATCGACGAGATATTTATTTATCTAGTATCTAATATTTATCTTTTTATCCAATATCTAATCTAATTTATCCAGTATTTAAAATCCTATCGAGATCTTTATCAATGGGGCAATATGGCCTAGAGGAATGAAATCAAAAAAGATGAGGCTTGATCTAGATATTTATTTATCTAGTATCTAAAGTTTATCTTTTTAACCAATATCCAAAATCAATTAAATAAAATACACATTTATTGATCCAGTATTTAAAATTCTATCGAGATCGATGGGGCAATATGGCCTAGAGGGAAGAAACCAAAAAGATGAAGCTTCATCTAGATATTTATTTATCTATTCATCCAATAGCTAAAATCAATTAAATAAAATACACATTGATTGACCCAGTATTTAAAATCCTATGGAGATCTTCATCAATGGGGCAATATGGCCTAGAGGGATAAAACCAAAAAACATGATGCAAGATCTAGATATTTATTTATCTAATATCTAACATCAATTTTTATCTAACCCCTAAAATCAATTCAACAAAATACAAATTTGTTTATCCACTTTTCAAAATCCCATCCACCTCTTCCCAAACAAAACCTCAAAATTTAATTTCCAAAATCCCAAAATTCAATGAAATACAATCCAGTAAAATATTTCAAATATTTAATTCTTCCAATAAGCCTGGAAACTTATACCTAACATAGTCCAAAAATCGATACAGACTCGACACAGGTATAATAGTTCGTTTATAGTGTAACGTTAGTAATCTTTAGTAAACGAGAGGCCATAATTAAACGACCATCGCATCGGCTTCTCGTTTACCTCTGCGGTGTATTAACGCTGTTGCGACGTTAGGAGCTCGCGTGTTGCATTCTAACCGTGACACACTCCAGAAAAGCTATAAATACGTATGTATAATAGTCGCGCGACTCTGCCACGGTGTAATGCTACAGTCGAAATAGCGAGGAGTAAAGGGAGGAAGGAAGGATACGTATTATGCCCACTAGACGATAAACTTAGAATCGTCGACGATGTAAAAACGTTTCTTGATTATCGAGAGACAATGTGATAATGTAAAACTATGTCCCTGTTTGTCAGGAGCGAAAGAAAAAGAAAAAGAAAGCAACACGTTTGTCTATATCGTCGCGGTGATAAAAAATTCTTTATTTAAAAAATCTTGACTGTGTTGGACATGAAAAAATAATGAAAATAAGTGTTTAATGGATCGCGATGTTCGACCGTGAACCTACAATTATCGACAACCCTGGGAAGCTATAGAGGCGTCGGGAAGGACAAATTGTATTGGAGCGAGGAATGCGTGCTTGACGTTCACGTGCTCGGTGATGACAACAAAAGCGCACAATCGCAGAATATATTAAGCGATGCATCGTTCGGTGTCATAGTGAGGGTGGAGGGGGACTTGAAGAAAAAGAGAGAGGGAGGGGAGGAAATTGATTGATTGATTGATTAATATATTTAATTATGGCCTAGCTATCTACGAGGCAAATACAGAAATCTCATAAATTCACAAATACAAATATGTAAATTTGTAAATTTATAATTTGTGCCAGTTAATAAATTTACAAATTTTTTTAAGATACGATAATAATAATAACGTAAGAACATTAATATAATAATAAGATATAATAATATTCCCTAATATAGGGGGGGGGGGGGGGGGGGGGGGAGATTGATTGGTATATTTAATTATGTCCTAGCTATCTACGAGGCAAATACAGAAATCTCATAAATTCACAAATACAAATATGTAAATTTGCAAATTTATAATTTGTACCAGTTAATAAATTTACAAAAAGTTTTAAGATACAATAATAATAATAACGTAAGAACATTAATATAATAGTAAAATATAATATAAAATGTAACAACATTCCCTAATAGGGGGGGATTGATTGATATATTTAATTATCTCCTAGCTAGTTACGAGGCAAATACAGAAATCTCATAAATTCACAAATACAAATATGTAAATTTGTAAATTTACAATTTGTGCCAGTTAATAAATTTACAAAATTTGTTAAGATACAATAATAATAATAACTTAAGAACATTAATATAATAATAAAATATAATATAAAATGTAACAACATTCCCTAATAGAGGTGTGAGGGGGGGATTGATTGATATATTTAATTATCTCCTAGCTAGTTACGAGGCAAATACAGAAATCTCATAAATTCACAAATACAAATATGTAAATTTGTAATTTGTGCCAGTTAATAAATTTACAAAAATTTTTAAGATACAATAATAAGAATAACTTAAGAACATAAATATAATAATAAGATATAATAATATTGTCTAGTAGAGGGAAGGGGGGGGGGGGGGGGGGGTCGAAATGACGCGAGTGAACTTCCCACGTCGTCCAATAAAAATTCATTGTCACCGTAACGACCATGACCGTCTCTGTCTTTGTCTCTGTCTGTCCGTCTGCCCCCCCCCCCCCCCCTCGCTCTCTCTCTCTCTCTCTGTCGTACAGAGGGTGTCGCACTCGTTACTTTACACTTCTTGTTTAGAGATCGTCGTTGATCTCGTCTCGTTGTCAATTATAATTCAGACGCCTACGTTCTCTCTACGACCGTGTGATATACAGCGATAAACCAATAATTGTCCGTATCGCGCGCGTTGATCGATCAAATAAGAGACCGATCGAAGAACAAGTTTCGTCGAGACAATCGTATCGGAAATAATCGATACAATTGTCCTAATTTAATTCTCATTCGTATGTTTTTAAATTGAATCTGGAAAATTTCGAATTCTTTATTTGTTCTTCTCTTAAGGCCGAAAAATATAGCCAACTTTGGGATTTTTTTTCCAAGAAATTAAACAACATATTGAAATCCGGTAAAGAGGGGCTTGTTATACAAGTATTGAAGATTGTTTATAAATTTTGTCAGAACTGTACTAAACAAAATGGCGGATTTCTAGCATTTTCCCAGCTGCGTCTTTGTCTTTTTCATTGCTGCCTGGTCGAAGCCATAACTGCTGCAATTTCAAAGCTAAAACAATGAACCAAAAAGAATTCGATAAAGCATGATAACAGCTTCGACACTACCTAGGATTTTTTTTTTAGATTGCACAGGTAAAATGTTATTAACAATTTTTATGCATTTTTTTTGCATTTTGTCGAAATTTTTGTTTACCAACGCGTCACTTTTGTAAAAATCAATTTAAACAAAAAATCCTACGTAAGATCGAAGCTGTTATCATACTTTATCGAATTCTTTTTGGTTCATTATCGTAGCTTTGAAATTGACGCAGTTATGGGCTCAACCAGGCAGAAATGAAAAAGAAAAATCCCACCTGGGAAAATGCTGGCAAGCCGCCATTTTGTTTACCACAGCTCTGATAAAATTCATAAACAGTACTCGATACTTGTACAATAAGAAGCTTTTTACCAAATTTCGATATATTGTTTACTTTCTTTGAAAAAAAAATCCCAAAGTTTGCTATATTTTTCGGTTTCGCGAGTCGTTTACTCCCTCAATTTATTGTTTATAAAATGAAGGTAGAAAACGCGTGTTTAAATACGTTGTACCAAGAATCGAGAAGCATTAAATAGCGCACACGTGCTCGCGGTTATTCTCTCGCTGGAGTAATAATAGAAGCGCAATTAAAATCGCGCGTAGCGGTTTACCAACGAGCTTTTGGCTCTCATTCTTCTCAACGTTCGCCTCTACTTTTCCTCTCTCGCACGATAAGCTCCGCTAATTCGTCAACTTTGAGAACACTTCAAGCCTCTCGTTCTAACGTCGGAACAATATTGAACAAAACGAGTGAACAATTCCGACAGAAAATGTAAAACAAAAGACAAAGAAAAAAAAAATTGGAAAATTTCGTTTTTCTAAATTTCAAACAATTTCCAAAAATATAAATTCTCGTTTCAACTATAAACGTACAATTGTTCGTTTCAAGGACTCCGACTCGACTTTCGCAGATACGCAGGCTCGTCGTAATTAACTCGTAAAGCGTAATTTTGTTTTTTGTTTTTTAAACGATTTTCCCAGTACGTTCGGATCGAGATGAAAGAGACTTGTCTGTCGTTCTGTTTTATTTTTTTATTTTATTATTTTCGTTGCTTGCGTAAACGAGGCCAATTAAGTGGGAACCTCGTTAAATTCGGGCGGGCGTGTGCACGACCGAAAAGCGATTGCACAGGCTCGTGCGAGAAACCTCGAGGGAGAGCGACGTATCGCAATGTTTTTCAGGGTTCGCCACCCGGTCGCCTTCGTTCGTGTCTGTCGCAATATCGGCGATCACGAAGAGGAACGTTACTTCGCGATCGGCTCTACTACAACTGGTTTGTATCGAACTGTTGGAATCGATCAGGGAATGCTAATGTTTATTTACATATACAGGGTGAGTTTCACGAGGTGTCTCAAACTTTATTTTAAGGTAGATGGGATCATTACAAACAAAAGTTGTAAATATACATTTGGGATATTTTTAATAGTTTACGAGATATAAGTGTTTAAAGTTGGTCCAATCGGAGCGCGCCGAGAAACGTTGGAGCCGCCCACTCCCGCCCTAACTGTAGAGATAGCACAGTGTAAAGCGTTACATGCGGGGTTGCAAAATTCAGACCAATCAATTTTATTTATTATTTCCTTACGCAGTCATTTTTATTTCTCCGGCATTGACTGCTCTGAATTTTGCCGAGCGCGCCAAGAAGCATTGGACCCGCCCACTCCCCGCGCTAGTAGCCAATGCCTGAGAAATAAAAGTAACGGCGTAATAATATAATAAATAAAATTGACTACTCTCAATTTTGTAACCCCAAAAGTAACGCCCTACCCTGTGCCATCTCTACGGCTAGGGTGGGTGGCGCCAACGCTTCTCGGCGCGCTCTGATTGGACGAACTTAAAAAATTGATATCTCGTAAACTATTAGAAATATCCCTAATGTATATTTGCAACTTTTGTTTGTAATGATCCCATCTACCTTAGAATAAAGTCTGTGGCACCTTATGAAATTCACCCTGTATATATATATATTTATGATTACGTACAAGATCCGCAAAAGATCGAAACTTCGATCGAGGTTACGTAAAATCGGTGAAAATATATGATCGGGCTGTTTTTCGAAACTTGAAAGAGCACGGATGTTAGGAAATATTTAGATTACGTGTCGAGAATTTTGACGAGTTTTTGCGGCTTTTGACTTTGAATGTGCAAAGATTAAAAAAAAATCGTTCTAAGGAAAAAAAAATAGAAGAATCGTTTTATTTTATTTGAATTTTTAAGATTGATAGTTTTTTGACAAGTTCTTGGCAGTTTCCATTGACATTGAAAGTACGAACTTAAACAAAATTAATCGTTCCGTGTAAGAAAGCAAATAAATTGAAAAATACAAATATTGTTTAATTTTATTTGAATTTGTAAAATCGATAGTTTTTTTTCGACAAGCTCTTGGCTCCTTCCATTGGCATCGAGTGTACAAATTAAACAAAATTATTCGTTCCAACGAAAAAAAAAAAAATTTTTTTTTTAAATAAAAAAAAAATTATTGATTTTTTTTTTTTCGAATCTTCAAGGTCGACAATTTTTCAACAAGCTCTTCGCAGTTTCCATTGGCATCGAACGTGCCAACTTTCAAAAAATTGGTCCTTTCGAACAAAGCAAAAAAAATATTAATAAAAAATTTATTCGATTTAAAAACTTTAAGGTCAACAGTATTTTTTTTTTTTTAATGGCTACATAAATATAAACATGGCGCCACATCCATTAGCCACGAACTTGTCGTAGAAGTAACTCGTTCCCCGTAGCTCGGTCTCACCCACCGCGGTATTATAATCGATATTTCCTTCCTGATAGCAGAAACGATACGTCGCATGTTCGAGATGAAAAGCCCCGAGTTCCGTACCGTAACGCTGTACAAGAACCTCGTACGTTGCACATACAAATACGGGCGATAAGAAAAAAAAACGCATATACGCGACGATATCCATCGTCACTCACGATAATTGCGAATCCCGATGTCTCTTACTTCGAGACGAGCGTCTCTCTTCGTTTTTTTAACCTTTTTCGCTTCTTTCCTCGTATCGTTGTTGAAACCCGGCTGATTACGTCAGGGCAAAAATGGTAATTAAGAAACGACAGACGGAACACCGGAATGGCACGTGTATCATTGTCTCGCATGTGAATTACGTTTTCTTTTTTCTTCTTCTTCTTCTTTTTCATCGTGTGTAACGTACGATCGGCAATGGACACGGATCGGTGGAAAATATATTCCGCGACGAAGGTCTTCTTCTACGAGGAAGAAAAAAACATTCTAACACGTAAGTGGCTTGTTTAGAAATTTTCTCAATGTTATCAAGAGGAAAAAGATAAGATCTCGGTAATATCGTCGAATCGAAGCGAATCGGGCTTCGATCGCTATCTGAATTAAAATTCTTATCGTAATTAGCGGGAATAGAATTTTTCTGGTATATTCTTGAATCTTGAGAGATAAGGGACCTGCGAATTTCTGTTACGGGTTTGTTATATACTGGGTGTAGTGTATATGTACAGGGTGAGTTTTGTAAGGTGTACTCAAACTTTATTTTAGAGTAGATGGGATCATTACAAACAAAAGTTGCAAATGTACATTTTGGATATTTTGAATAGTTTACGAAATATGAATTTTTAAAGTTGGACCAATCAGAGCGCGCCGAGAAGCGTTGGCGCCGCCCACTCCACACCCTAGCCGTAGAGATGGCACAGGGTGGGGCGTTACTTTTGGGGTTGCAAAATTGAGAGCAGTTAATTTTATTTATTATATTATTACGCAGTTATTTTTATTTCTCGGGCATTAGCTGCTAGGGTGGGGAGTGGGCGGGTCCAATGCTTCTCGGCGCGCTTGGCAAAATTCAGAGCAGTCAATGTCCGAGAAATAAAAATTACTGCGTAAGGAAATAATCAATAAATTGATTGGTCTGACTTTTGCAACCCCACATGTAACGCCTTACACTGTGCTATCTGTACTGTTAGGATGGGGAGGGGGCGGGTCCAACGCTTCTCGACGTGCTCTGATTGGACCAACTTTAAAAATTTATATCTCGTAAACTATTACAAATATCCCCAATGTGTATTGACAACTTTTATTTGTAATGATCTCATCTACCTTAAAATAAAGTTTGAGACACCTAATGAAACTCACCCTGTATATATATGGAAATAACAGCGAGACGAATGTGGGCGCGATCGTTCTCGAACTCGTAAAAATTCAAGGCGACATCGATAACAGACTGTACCTACAGTGTGTCACTCAGTGCGTAGTGCCTTTATATATTAATGGGCATATCTGGTTGCTCGATTTTGTGTTATCACGGTCTTCTCGCGATTCGACTATAAATCTGATACTTTTATAAAGAACTAGAAGATCATTATTTTTGATTATTTTTATTATTCTGTGTACTTTGTGATGGCACAAGATATAAAACACTACAAGGGCACACGTGGAACAAAATTTACTACAATTATTTATTTTTATTATTACTTAATATTAATATTTAATAAACTAATAATTTATTTTACAATTATTTAATAAACTAATAATTTATTTTATAACTATTTAATAAATTAATAATTTATTTTATAATTATTTAATAATAATTTAATAAATTAAGATTTAATAAAATAATCAAATTTTGTCTATCATTTTTAGTTTTTTATAAAAATGATCGAATTGTTAAAAATTAGTAAAGTACAATAATACGAGAGATGATCGAATAATTTTCGCACGAAGCAATCGAATCGAACGACGATTGATCGATCCATCGATTACACATTCGACTTTAAACTGGTCATGAAAAAAAAAAAACGATGATGTACACCGCGTGGGTTACGTGGAGAATATTTCAGGATTTTTTCTTCGAAGGTGATGAACGTCGGACCCCAGGGCTATGACGTAAAAAAAAAAGAAATAAAAAACGTCGCGAAACAAGAATGCGAAATATTAAATCCTGTTGGCTATTTTCCTATCGTTTTGTTTTTTGCGCTCTATTGTGGGCGCTGATCTCGTCTCGACACTTTGCAGTCTGACTACAGGCCTATCATTACACATATACACACGTCTCGACAGCTTTTATGATGATCCTCGGCATCTTCGTCATCGTCGGTTGTAGAAAAAAAAAAAAAAAAATTACGATCTTCTGCAATCTTATGCAATAACTCGATAGTTGTTGGTTCGACTCGAAATTTTTTTAATCAATTCGATTTAATCAAATTCGTCGATAATTTTTTTATATATTTTTTTTGTCACCGTCGTTTGTAAGAAGAAAAAAAAACAAAATTACGATCTTCTGGAATCTTTTGCAATAACTCGATAGTTCTTTGCTCGACTCGAAATTTTTTTATTTAATTCCATTTAATCAAATTCGTCGATAATTTTTTTATATATTTTTTTTTGTCACCGTCGTTTGTAAGAAGAAAAGAAAACAAAATTACAATATTCTGCAATCTTGTGCAATAGCTTGATAGTTCTTCCTCGACTCGAATTTTTTTTATTTAATTCCATTTAATCAAATTCGTCGATAATTTTTTTATATTTTTTTTTGTCACTGTCGTTTGTAAAAAAAGAAAACAAAATTACAATCTTCTGCAATCTTGTGCAATAGCTTGATAGTTCTTCGTTCGACTCGAATTTTTTTATTTAATTCCATTTAATCAAATTCGTCGATAATTTTTTTATATATTTATTTTTTTGTCACCGTCGTTTGTAAAAAAAGAAAGCAAAATTACGATCATCTGCAATCTTGTGCAATAGCTCGATAGTTCTTAGTTCGACTCGAGTTGTTTTTATTTAATTCCATTTAATCAAATCCGTCCATAATTTTTTTCTATATTTATTTTTTTGTTAGAAAGTTTATACATTTTTAGATTTCTTTCGCAACAATTAGAAACTCGAACGAGAAATCAAAGGTCAATAATAACAAAATTTACAAAATATAAAAATGCTTTTTTTTGTTCCTTTATAAAAAAAAAAAATCACAGTTCGATTTTGTTTGATCGCCCGGTGTGTGAGATCGACGTAACAAAGTGGCGAGTCGAGTCGCGAGGGAGTCGTAGAAACGAGCCCGGAGCCGGTTTTTGTCTTTTGTACGAGACAGATAAATCTTCGCACTGGTTGGTGTGCGAGATCGAGCGACTGGTCGAGCTCGGGGATTGGAATTAATTAAAGAAAAAGGTCGATATTTTGATAAGCAAACATCTGTTTTTATCAAATCATCGATGGAGTCCAAGAAGCCTCTTCTTCGACGAAACAACATTTTTCAACAATATTTATCTCATGACTGACTGTATTCCCAGTCTCGTTTCTTTTTACGACTGAAAATACAAAGAAAAAATAATATTTATTATTTTTACTTTCTTGAAAAGAGCGGGTTTGTTCGTAAAATCGGACCACTTTGAGAATTAGCTTGAAGGAAAAAAAAAGATATCAACTATGGGTACGTTGTGTATTTAGAAAGAAACTACGCAATACTCGAAACTATCCGGAGCAAAAATAGCCATAGATTAAATATTAACACAGCTGCCATTTTACTCGGAACGAAGCGTATCGTCGTAAAGTGAAATGGAAAGAATCGTAGGATGCTCGATTAATCAGAAATATATAAAAAAGGCCAGACGCGAAAAAAAAGGAAAAAAGATTTAAGGGTCCGAGAGTCAAAGTTGTTCAACGCAATCTCTTGTGTCGTCCCTCGACGGGCCTCCCTCGTTATCTCGATTCTCGGTTCGGGACGAAATCGTGCGATGCTCACAATGATGGGGGAGATTCCGTGAACGTGGCAGGCCTCGTAACATTTTTTTACAACGAATCCCCGCATATAGCGAATAAAGTGGGGTAAAATGGACCACTTGGCTAAAATTGATCAGTCCTCGTTTATTTAAAAGTTATAAATGAATTCTAGCAAAATTCTACTCGACGTACATTTATACAGGGCGTCTCGTGTTAATTCGTCGGATGAAATAAATGTAGGAATTTGATTGAATAAAACAGAAA
The DNA here is from genome assembly GCA_964007305.1 of Netelia melanura. NCBI lineage: Eukaryota > Metazoa > Arthropoda > Insecta > Hymenoptera > Ichneumonidae > Netelia > Netelia melanura. The sequence goes on from OZ023259.1 coordinate 23,475,397, forward strand.
AAGAAGGATATAAAATTTTAAAAAGTTGGTCTTTAATTCAAATTTGTCTTCAATTAATTGTGATTGGAATTAAATCGTAGGTTGACTTCAATTCTAAAAAACCACCCGTATTCTCAAATTCTACGTTGATTTTATTAACAGTTTTAAGTCAGAAATATTTTTGGCGGTCCATATTGCCCCACTTAATTCGGTATAAAATGAAAAAATACCGAATAGACGCGAAATCTTCAAAGACCGGGATTTTTTTTACCGCCTCATCTTTTTTTTTCTTCTTCCTTTCTCTCATTCTCGTGTCTATCGATTTTTTTCGAGCTCATCGTGCGCGGAACGAAACACTTGTCCCCTCGACACCATGGCGTCCGTCGCGCGACATTTGCGTCCGTACGCGCGTGTTCCGATTGAGCTCGTGTACGGGAGACCGGACGCACAAAGCTCGAATACCTCGGGTCACGAACTCCAATACGTGGGTATATACATATAAATATATTAGCGTTTATATATAAGCTAATGTGGGGTAAAATGGACTAGGCTGTTTCTATACGTTACATAGCCTGGTCCATCTTACCCCACATTAGCTTTAATGAACCTAGAATGAAACTAAAATGGACCAGGCTGTCTCTGTTACATAAAAACAGCTTGGTCCATTTTGCCCCACATTATCTTTAATTCATGAAAACTGGACGAGACTCGTTCTATATATTATATACAAATAGCCTGGTCCATTTTACCCCACATTAGCTTCAATTCACGACAAAATGGACCGGACTGTTTCTATGTAATAAATAGCCTGGTCCATTTTACCCCACATTACCTTTAATCCATCTATGAGAAAAAATTGCGGTTACTTTTTTCTCATAGATAGCGACGCACATCGACGCAATAAAAAGGCAATTATTTTCTGCCTACAATTTATGTATATATCATGTCGATGGGAAAATATTATCTGGACATTGTGTTCATCCCAGCCTTTCCCAAGGGAGCAAAAGGGATGTAACAATATCAACCCCTTGTGTCCTTTGACATTGATCCAGCTGAAGTATGTCCCAACACGAAACGTCAATTATCAGTCACAGTTCCGATAACGAGCCTAAACAACAGATCATCGAAACGAAATTGATGCAAAGGATTTAAAAAAAACCCTTATGGAAATGCAATTGACAATGACTCGTTGGGGAAGCTCGAGAGTCAAATTTGATTTTGATCGACCGAGAGTACAAATTAGTATCGTAAAATTGAAAAATGCACGAACCTAATGAACTCATAGTGAAGTGAATGATCATCGCGTAACCACCAAGGGTTGTTTGCCTATGCGTGGGGTTGACGAAACGGATGAGGGACGGTAAGGTTACTAGCCGGTACACAAGGGGGACTCTGATGTATCTATAGCCATCACGCAATTCGAATGGTGTTTGCTAGTGTGTGATACACATAGCACACCAGCAAACTCCGTACTTATATATAAGTATCTATCGATCGTTACTTGTTGTTGAACGGGGGGGGGGGGGGCAAAGGCTTAGGGTAGTTTACAGTCGACTTAGACAACTTCCCACATTTTTATTCACCGCACGCACGCCTACACATAACCTATGCTACGTTCGCGTTAAAAAATATTTATATTAAAGTAAACCTACGTAATATTTAAATTATTCCAATCATTATAGATAGTAAAAAAAAATTATTTATATTAAGAAAAATGAAGAACTTGGTATATACGAGCTTTTAATTTTCATTGATTAAATTATTCCAATCGGTATAATATTATCTTCTCCCGAATTACTTAAAAATAAAATTTTCATTGTTTAAATTATTCCAATCGCTGTAATTAATTAAAAAAATTATTTACATTTGAACAAATTAAGAACTTGGTGTGTACGAGCTTTTAGTTTTCATTGATTAAATTATTCCAATCGCTATAATATTCTCGTCTCCCAAACAACTAAAAGAAAATTATTTATATTAAAAAAAACAACAAGGAACTAGATACGCCCTTTTCAATTTTCATCGTTAAAATTATTCCAATCACTATAATTTCCTCTTCTCAGAAATTTCGAGTAACTTGATCGACTTTTTTTTCTCCCAAATATAAAAAAAAATTAAAAAACCTGTTAATAACCTTTTAACCTAAAACATTCGCGTCGTTTGGCCTGTTGTAAAATTTGTTCGAAGGGATTCCCATGGTGACCGTAGAGAGAGAGCGGGTGGGTGTCTCAACACGAACTTTCCTATACATTGTGAATAATGGCAAGGGGAAGCAGCGCCTCGTTCGTTGAACGATCTAGGCACGTGCACTGAAAATTTTCGTCCCCCGCTCTCTATCGTGTTTACGACGACACGGGAATAAGGGAAAGACTGAAAGGAGAGGGGGGAGGGGTATAACACGAGTATGGTAACCGTGCTCGCGTGTATATGTCGTGAACCAACGCGTGCGGAGCCAATCGATAAGTCGGTACTGGCGTTTGGGGGTGCGATATGGTGAAGTAAGGGTAGCCAATGTGTGTGCGTGCCTGTGTGCATGCGTGTCTGCCCCCTCTCCTCCACCCCCCCCCCCAACTCTCGCGCGCGCGCGTATTTTGTAGAAGAGGTATAACGGGTATCTACCGATCCTTAAGGGGTTCCAACAATGCTAACGGGGGAATGGGGATGAAGAGAGAGATAAATATACGAGGGGAAAGAAGTAGCCCTCTTATTAGAATAGTGACGATGAGAAAGGGGGCGGGGCTTAGCCATGCAAGGAGACACCAGCGTCACCATCGACGTCATCGTTCCGTTTTCGAACCGTGAATGAATTATACGCTTTATCAGAAGGGGAAAAAAATTCCTCACGGCTGTGCTGCGAGATATGAAAATTTAAGATGGTAAAATGAATTAAAAAAAAAATTTTAATTGGTAAATTGAATTAAAAAAAAAATTTTAATTGGTAAATTGAATTTAAAAAAAATTTTAATTGGTAAATTCGACGCTAGGTAGATTTTTTATTTGAGCTTTTGGAGAAAAACGAGACACCCGGTATATCCCTTTCTCTCCTTTGATTTCGTTTTTTATGCACGGGGGCGACGAAATCTTTTTATCGTATGGGAAGATGTTGATATATGTATGTTTAATATATATCGCGTGTTACGCGTCGTTTCTGGACTGGCACATGCAGGACGAATTCGGTCAAGGCCGACGAGGATGAGAAACGCTCGGTACGGTAATAAGAATAATGCAAGAACGAGACGAAGGAAAATAAAAGGAAGCAGTTACTCTCGCTGGCTCTCGTCCCAAAGCGTTTGCGAGTTTTCGCGCTGAATTTTGGAGGAGAGAAGGAAGCGACGAGCAGTCTTATTGCGGTATTTTGCGAAAAATAGCGGTGGAACAAGAGATTTGCTCGAGTAAGGTGGATGGGTGAAAGAAGCTCGATAGGGAAGAGTTCTTCTAATTTACTGGAGGAAAATAAAACAAATTATCGTTTAATTAATTTTTTTTTAAATTTGTTATGAAAATTTTTATTTTGATAATTTTAATGTCGTCGAATGATTTGCACGATTATAATTTTATCTCGGGGTTGGTATAGAAAGCTTGAAGATGAATCTTGGCAATATCGAGAGCAAATACGTCGCGAGCTTCGACGAACTTGAAATTCCAATACCGGAAGTCAGAGACGCCCCCGAGGCAAACTAAGAACGCATTTCTGTACTCGCTCGATATTTTTCGCTCTGCACTTCCGGCGGCTGACGTCGACGAATTTTAGATTCGAATTTTTTGAAGATGAGGCAATTTTTAATTCGTTCAAATACTTGGCAATTGTTATTGTTATTATTATTATTATTATTGTTTTTATTCGCTAAACGACCTAATTCCGTTGTATCTTTGATGATAAATTCTTGAATAAACTGATCGAAATTTTAATAAAAATAAATCAAAGACGAGAATTATACAAACAAATGAGAAGATGCGAGGTAACGAAAGGCTTTGCCGTTTATTCGGCGCGATAAACCAAGAAAATATCCGAGAAAGATGCGGCACGAGTCGTCTTTGAGAGTTAAATTGGGCGAAGATACGAGACGGCCAATCAATGAAAATTATTCATGATTCTCGCTCGGCGGTCGAGCGAGCTTTTGCGAATAATCCAAACTCTTCTCCCGTTCCTCTCGTCTCAAACGACCTGGAAAACGGTTCCTCGGATAAGATTTATCAACGGAAAGACTTTCCTCGAATTCCTAAAAGTCAAAACGTGTTTCAGATGAAAAAAAAACGTAACGCAAATCTAAAATTTCCAAAAATCGAGTCGACCTTCAAACCTAAGCCACACGAATCGTGTAATATCTGGAAAAACGAAAGCAAAACAAAAAAGAAGAAAGACCGAAATGCGAACGAGGAAGGTGAAAAATTCTTATCAAAGCCGTGACCCAGTCTGAGGAACGACCGGAACTTGAAAACTTCTCGTCGTCGCTTCCCTCTCTATCTTATTCTCGCACGAGGAAGTCGGCCCTAGGCGCGTTAAGAGCGTTTATCATAAAGCGGAGGCGGCGGGTCAGTTTGTAACGTCGTTCGGTCGTGATTCACGCTCGACGATGATAATGAGTTCTCGAGCTTCCAACTTGAAACTTCCTCGAAAAAAAAGCTCCTCTTCTCGACCAAATTCGAAAATTTGCTAAGGTACGTAGCTATAAATAAAGAAAGAAAAAAGCCGGAAGTTATTAAACAAAAAATCAAACAAAGAAAATGCAATCTCTACACAGCATTTAAAACAAACTTGCTTTCCACGTCTGCCTGTCTGTCTGTTTATCCGTTAACTTCTCCTAAACTATGCAACGGATTTTCATCCGGTTTTCATCATCATTTAGATAATTTTTCATGGAAGGTTTATAAAAAAAAAACAAATTAATTTTTTTGTAAGTAGAAAAAAAATAATATTCTACACAGTAACTATTTTTTTCATTAATACTTTAATTAAAAATAGCGTTACTTGCAACGTTATTTATTCTTATTTCGTATGAATCGTTATCTAAATAAATATAATAAGATTGTAAGGGAGACGGTAGCATAGTGGTAGCGTTCCCGACTCACACGCAGAGGGCCGGGGTTCGATTCCCGTACGAATGATTTTTTTTTCTATGTGCTTTTTTTGTGCTCTCGGTGGTTTCTAACGCACCCTAACAAAAACTATAGGTTCACCGGAGTGGTTGATGGTGAACGGTAGATAGTTCAATAGTTAAACTATGCCTCTGCCAAATTTCAAGTCGGTTCGGAGTTTATTAATGAAGATAAAAAATCACAAAGTTATGCACTTTTAAGCATCCGTCTACAGCCTATAATGGGCAGAGCTATGCGCGATCTCAATAAACTCACGATAAATTCATTCGCGTCTATAAACTTTTGTTAAAAAATTGACTGAGTATTCTCTGGAATATTACGCATCAATTAGCGCCAAAATCATGCGGTTTTGGAGATTTTTCATAGAAATTTTTGAGTTTGAAAACGAAAAATCGTGTCAACATACACTTCGAGCGAGTGACTGTCTGACCGACATGACAACGCTGTACCGGAGAAAGAAGGATCGCAAGGCAGACGACCTTTTATTTTTCCACATAAATCTTCTTTTTGTATTGTGTATTTTTTCACTCGCATCATTTTTTTCTTTCATTTTACTCTCACTGTTTTCTCGACTTTCGTTATCCATGATGCAATGTCATAAGTAACTTTTTGAGGTTTTGTCGGCCGCTGACGTCAGCTGGTAACGTGTACGATACTGGGCATGGGAGCCAAAGGTGCTCGACGTTGCCACGATTATGCATGATTTAAAAAAATTGTCATATTGATATTTTTAAACATCTAAAAATAAATAAATCTGAAAAATCTTACTAACTTTGGTAAAAACTCAGTTTTATCTAAATTGGGATCATAATTATCAAGTGAACAAAAAAAATAATTCATGGATTGCTTATAGGGCGCTAAAAAACAATGGTACAGCGCCCAATGTATAAGCAGAGAAATCCCCCCCCATTTTTATCTATCCCCACCCTGCTTCTAAACAATCTTAATGCAGATTATAATTGTCCTTTATCATATCATTCTGATAAATACTTCAGAAGAAAATCATAGATTAAAACATCCGAAAAAATAATTCCTAGTCCGGGTTACGGGTACGACCTTTCGCAGGTCACTTCCAAACAAAATTTGTTCGTATTGTGTAACGAAAAGTCAGCTGCAAGAACTGTTTATAAAGAAATTCTGTAATCAAAAACACTAACTTCCCATTTTTCATTTCTTGTTTTTCTAAATCACACTCGTGCGAAGCCGAGGTGTGTCGCTGTTAATAAATAAAAAGAAAGTGAAATGAAAAGTCGACGAGAATATGAATAGGTCGATGATATTTTGATAAACAAATCGGAAGAGAGCAAGTGGTTTGCTCTGGCTCGTTGTAATCGGACGTTTCCTCATCAACGTGTCGAATAGCTGTCGGTCCAGAGAATCGTGAGAGAGAAAGAGAGAGAGCTCTCGTCCGTTGTCATAAAGTTCCGAGCGGTGTCGGATCCTCCTCGCATTATTATGAGAGGAGCTTCTCTTTGAGTACGTATACGTGAATAAAATACATGGGAGAAGAGCGGACTTGGCTCAGGGATAGACACAAATATATATAGATATGTGTGTGTAGGTGTCGGTGTGTGTATGTGTAACAGCAACGACAGGACATTGTCCATTATCGCAAGCGCGCCTCGCATTTTTTCCTCGCTCATTCTCGTTTCGTCGCCGGTCCAACAGATTCGTTCTCGCTATTAAATCCGTGATACATAACGATAGAAGCGATTTCCAAGGTCCGTAGGTGGCCCTGTGATATTATACCACGTACCAATTGTACATCGTACGAATGCTGATGGAACGATTGTATTCCAAAGCGATTTACGCTTTTATGTTAACAAATTATTTTCATTTTAATAACGTAGTCATTTTTATTATTGCATTATAATACAAATCATTTTTATTATTATAAATATAATAAACAAATTATTTTTATTGTCATAATTATAATAATAGAAAAATATTATTGTCATAAACAATGTTTTTTTATTGTAATAATTATAATAATTTTCTATTATTATAATTATGACAATGAAAATAATTTGTTTATTGTCGTAAATTTATTGTCAAATTATTTTTGTCATAATTAGAATAATAGAAAATTATTATAATTATTACAATAAAAATAATTTGTTTATTATAATTATAATAATAAAAATGATTTGTATTATAATGCAATAATAAAAATTACTACGTTATTAAAATGAAAATAATTTGTTAAAATAATAATTAATAATTGAAATAATTGATAATAATTAATAATGAAAATAACAATTTTCTATTATTATTTATAATTGTAAACAATATTATAACAATTAGTTTAATTATTATTTATATTCAGCCTCGCTGAATCATGCTCTTGAAAATAATCCATCCACGTGAATTATTATTTTTTGTTCAATAATGCTGCGTTAATGGCACGAAGGTGACTCGAATAACTCGAATACCAGTTATGAGTACTGCAAGTGTACAAAGTACTTGACGCCCTAGCGAGTCGACTAGGCTGAGAGCAGTTTCCACTACTTTGAGAAAAAGTAGCAATTGTACTCGAGTAAAATTGATACTTAACATAACAAACAATAAGTATTGTTAGCCCTTATTTAAGTACACTCGTGTGTATGTATTAAATAAGGGCTAAATACCGAATATACCAAAGTTCGTGTAAACCCATATTTTCAAATTGTTAATTGAGAGAATTTGGAGAAACTGGGTCGAACGATATGACAAAGTCGGTTTGATCATCTCAAGATGGAAGTTATCTCCCATTCTGGGACAGTCGAATGGGACCGGACGGACCGGAAATGATGTAACGCAGCTGTTACTGGTGAACGCCAATGTCCAAGATGAAAACGTACACACTGGCTTTTGCGAAGGTCAAGGGTCGGTCACAACTAAACTCGGGGTTTATCGACTAAAGTAGAAAGAGGGGGGGACAAACAGTAGCAGTGCCAGCGAGCTAAGAGAGCAAACTCGCGCTAATAAGGCCAAGAAACGTTTCGTTTGCCGACGTCGAGGTTTACTCTCCACTTTGGAAACAAAAGTGATGGCGAAGCGACGAAGCCTGGGACAGATATGAGTGGCTCGGGCGAGTAAGGGCGAAGGTGAAACATTCGAGATTGACGCAGCTGCGAGAAACATCGACCGATATCACGATATATCAGTGTCGCCGCAGGGGGCTATCGTTTAAGGTACTCCTATCGTTGGGTGGGGGATTAAAATTTTATTCCCGTTTTTTCTCACATTGAAAGTGGACCAAGCGCTAAAGTTCATTAAGAAAAGTTGTTGCAAATCGACTAAAGAACAACATACTCAAAATTCAAATTGATCCTACGGAAAGTTTATTTGTTATATAATTAACAAAAACATGAATTTTTGTTTTCCATAAGATTTGTTATAAAAACTAATCGAAGCTTCTTTGATGTCGTATAAAAATGTGTGCAAAATTTCAACAGGCTTCATCGACCAAATGATCGAGATACTCGTTGTATAATGTTGCGATATTTAACGCGGGCTCTTATCGGAGTTTTCGAAAAATGACGATTTTCAAGAATAAATATCGTGATTTTTGAGTCGATAAAGGCCCCTGAAATTTTACACACACATATATATATGACATCGAAGAACGTTTCTGCAAATTTTCAGTGAAATCTAACGGAAACGCTGTAACGATAGGACTACCTTAAGGGGGTAAATCATTTTGGAGGCCGAAAAATATAGCAAACTTTGAGATTTTTTTTCATGGAAACTAAACAACGTATCGAAATTTGGTAAAAAGGGGCTTGTTATGCAAGTATTGAAGATTGTTTATAAATTTTATCATAGCTGTACTAAACAAAATGGCGGACTTCTGGCATTTTCCCAGCCGCCCCTTTTTCTTTTTCATTGCTGCCTGGATGAACCCACAACTGCTGCAATTTCAAAGCTACAATAATGAACCAAGAAGAATGTGATAAAGTATGATAACAGCTTCGACACTACGTAGGATTTTTTTGTTTATATTGCATAGTTCAAATGTTATTAACAATTTTCGTGCTTTTTTTTTGCGTTTTGTCAAAATTTTTGTTCAACAACGCACCACTTTTGCAAAAATCAATTTAAACAAATAATCCTACGTAAGATCGAAGCTGTTATCATACTCTATCGAATTCTTTTTGGTTCATTATTGTAGCTTTGAAATTACAGCAGTTATCGGCTCGACCAGGCAGCAATGAAAAAGAAAAAAACTCAGCTGGGAAAATACTGTCAAGCCGCCATTTTGTTTAGTACAGCTCTGATAAAATTTATAAACAGTGCTCAATATTTGTATAATGAGAACCTTTTTACCGAACTTCGATATGTTATTTAGTTTCTTTGAAAAAAAATCCCAAAGTTTGTTGTATTTTTCGACCTCTCGAGTGGTTTATGTCCGTGATGAGAAACGTGATTTACGGAGAATACACTTCATTCCTTCCATCCTGGTCGACACAACTTTGTTTTCGTGATACGAAATTGCTTAAAGCGTGGCATTTGATTTTTTCGTGATATTTTTTGTCAACTTTGCAAAAAAAATTTTGCTTACCATGGAAATGGATAGGAACTTCCGGTAGAGTTGTCCGTTGGGACGATAAAAAAATGTTGAATGTTCTGATAAAAGATAAAAATCGTTTCTCGTTCGCATTTGAAGAGAAATTTGTCATTGAGAATTAAAGCGTTTCGAACGAATTAATGCTCGAGTTTTTTTTTAATGATTCGTCTCGTTGGAGCGACAGTGTCGTGCGGTGTGGCTCGATGAGCCCGCGAACGAGTTTACAGCTAACGGTAAGCTTTTTGATACGTCGCTCCGCCCGGGCGACTTTGCTCCTCTATCTTTCTCGTCGTTTCGGTTTCCGGCCTGATGGTAACGACGCTATGACACGAGGAGCGAAGACAAAGGCCACGGTTCAAGGACGAGATCGCTGAACTAACAGTAATAGCGGAGCCGATACGGGACGAAAAAAATCTTTCTAATTTGCTCGAGGTAGAGATTTTGCGATGGTTCGTTCCAATGGAAAAAAGATGTTTACGTCGATGGAACGAGTAATTTTCTGGGACTTGAAAGAGATTATAGAAACGACAAAATGGCGGACGACGATTATAAATCACCCTTGTCCCACCTCGAAAATGCAATTTGCAATATTTCCGGTATGGAGCAACCTATCGAGATGAAACTTGGTTCAACGAACGCAGAATCGTGGCAAGAATCTAGGAGCCAAAATTCATCCCGATCGGACACGCCATTATGGAGAAATAGTGAATCTTTCTCACAGAGCTAACCTACAAAAATACCCGGTTATTTTCTCTCGCATTTCCTTCACAATCTTTGCCACGTGTCTCGCTCAAAAACAACCAGGAAAGTAAAATACGATTCTCGCGAACAAAAACATTAACCATTTCGTAAATATAATGCGTACCGCCCGTAACGAGGCCACCAGCTGTAGCACGAAGCACGGAAAACGCGCACGCCTCCCACGATAACTTATCGACTTCCCCCTTTATCATTTGTTTTGGCTGAAAATAAGCCCGTTGTTTTCATCCTCTTTCACTCTTTCCCTCTTCGATCTCAAATTCTTTCACTCTCTCGCCACTCTTCTTTTCTCCAGTCGATGAATTTGTCGTTGTAGTAATTTATCGCATGCTGTAAATTTTAATCACTCTTCCTCGTGGCTTCTAGACGCGTTTCCCTCCACTTGCCACTGTTGCTCACGCACCGAAAAAGCCGCTTTCGTTGTGGCGTGTGTGTGTTAGAGGCGTTCTCCTCCGGGGGGTCTTTCTCCATATCTTTCGTAAACCCGCCAGATATCTGGCTCGCATCCAACGACTCGCCTCCGGTATTCGACTTCTCCCTCCCCCCCTCCTCGCCCTTCATCCCGCCCTTACGCACTAGTGTACATAATATCGCAATAATAAGAATGCCGGAAGCGAGGGCGGATACTGAAATCCGAATTTAGACGAGATCCGAGTTAAACCTCGGATATTTCTTGCTCGTGTATATAACGCGCAGTCGCTTTATAACCTTTTGGTGAAGACGTACGAAGAACCATCCGGACGAACATCTCGAATAGTCAACATTCATTTTCTACACACTTTTACATTCGTTTCTAGACAAATTATCTATTTATAAAAACGAAAGGGTTCACTATTTTCGAATCTAAACTACCAAGAATATTCAAATAGGAAAATAGTGCGAGCTATCAAATTATACATTTAAGGGGAGACATACACTTAGACGTTTGAAAAAAATCATTTTTTTTTGCATTTTCTTTAAATTCGAGGTCTTAAGAATATCTGGTGAAAACGGCAAGGCATGGGCCTGGTATCGATGATTCCATGTAAGTTGACAAATTTTATCATTTATTTATTCCCAAATTTTCAAACACGTTTTTCAAATCGGTACCCAAAGTTTCTCGAAAACCAATGAACCGATTGCCTTGAAATTTGTTGTGCTTATGCTATACACGATTTTCTAGTACGTGTCATAGGCTTTTTTTTTCGTTCCTTAGTTTTTTTTTTATAAACAAAATAATAACAAATTTTTCACCCAAAAATCATTATTTATGTTCAAACGTTCGCCATTTTGTCATAAATCGATATTTTCAAAATCGGCTATGACAAGTACTAGATAATAGTATCTAGTTTAATAATCTTTTTGGTTTTTTTTTTCAGATGATTTTTGAAGAAAAGCCAGTGGGTATCGTGTATGAAGATTTTTTTACAGAGCTTCAAAGAACATGCGATATCTCGAAATATCTTCGATATTTTTTAATAATAAAAATTAAACATATTCTTGAATGTGGATACTTTCATTTGGTTCAAACTACAATGCGAAATTTTAAATAGTTTTCCTACAAAAAAATCTCAAAAATAACCTTTTTTTTGCCTCCTATATCTCCCCTTAAGGTAGTTCTATCGTTTTATCATTTTCTTAAGATTTCATTGCAAATTTGAATATATCTTCTTTGATGTCATATGTACGTGTGTAATAATTTTTTGAAGTTTTTACCACGCGGACAGTTGAGATATTTATTATTGAAAATCCGAATTTTCGGTAGTCTCTCATAAGAACGCGTGTTAAAAGTTGCATTTTCATCCATAAATATCTTGGCTTCTACTCGGCGAAGCCTTCTAAAACTTTGCATACACTTTTATGCAACATCAAAGAAGCTTTATCCAGTTTTTCAAAAAAATCTAAACAAAAGAATTTTCGCAATTTTTGTAATTATACAGCAAGTACGTATAACCTTGGATGACCTTGAATTTAGAGTATATTGTCCTTTAGTCAATTTGCAACAATCTTTCTTTATTAACTCGAGCCCACAAACCATTTTGTATGTGAGAAAAATTGAAAAATAATTTTTCGATTTTAACGTCACGGTAGAACTACCTTAATCAGATCTTTAATTAAACAAGCCAATTGCTCCTACCCTTTGCCACAATCCTGCGTTATGAGACAAGATTTTCCTTTTTTTTTTACACCCAGGAGACCACGAGGTAAAATCAGGTTTAGACAGAAAAATCAAGCTAAATTCACCTCGCAACAAGACTGTTCCTCGAATGTTATTCCACAGAGACCTTTCGTTGAATAAATAACAAAAAAACGCAAAACAGAAGAATACGAGAGTAAAAAAACTAGCCGAGAGGAAGAGAAAACGAGGAAAAAAAGCAGAGGTAAAAAAATAGCGTGGCGTTGAAAGGAAGGCGTGAAGATACGCGCGAGTATTCTCTCTACCTCTCACTGCGAGGCAAACTTATTATCAGAAAAGAGGCAAACCTCGCCCTTTCTCGTTCCGCGTGTGAGTTTCCATCGCAATTTGCGTTTCTCAATGCGGTCTTTACCCTTCGGCAGTTTCTCGCCCCTCCGTTCTACCTTGCGTAGCCTAGCCATAGCGCGCATAATCGATAGGCGAATATCGAATACCCGTTAGTTCCGTTTACGACGGAACTGGATATGCGCGTGAGTAATGCACCGAACGAAAGTGCATCCGAGTATACAACGTTTTCTCGCTGTATATAAGTATACAAACACACACACACACACACACATTCGTTCAGCACCGTTCGACTATGTATACACCAGAGAGTCGATTCGGATTTCAGATCTGTTCTCTCTTTAACGCACACTCGAATCGGATATAGGAGGAATAAAAGTCTCGGGTATCGAAATGCGCTCGATCGATCGATCCCGGTGAAAACTTTTTTTTTCGAGAGAGAGACGAACGAGGTCGAGTCCCATCGTCCTTATGATTCTCGATTCTCTCCTTCTCTCTATCCTGTGATATTCGTTTCCTCAAGGACGAGCTTTCGATTCGTAAAATCCACTATTCGTCTCAATTTTTGTGTATTTCGTAGATGGACCTGGGGTAAGTATATAATAATAATAATAATAATAATATAATATTATATTATTATATCTTACAGATTATATATTATAATAATATTATAATATTTATTAATATATCATATAATAATAATAATATATTATATTATTATATATTATAATTTTTTATTTATTAATATATAATAATAATAATATAATATGATATTCCGCACCTCCTCGGATAAAAAAAAACAAAAAAATATAATATTATATTATTATATCTTACACATTATATATTATAATAATATTATATTTATTAATATATCATATAATAATAATAATATATTATGTTATTATATTATTATATATTATATTTTTTTATTTATTAATATATAATAATAATAATATAATATGATATTCCGCACCTCCTCGGATAAAAAAAAACAAAAAAATATAATATTATATTATTATATCTTACACATCATATATTATAATATTATATTTATTAATATATCATATAATAATAATAATATATTATTATAATTTTTTATTTATTAATATATAATAATAAGAATAAGAATAATATAATATTATATTATTATATCTTACACATTATATATTATAATAATATTATATTTATTAATATATCATATAATAATAATAATATATTATTATATATTATAATTTTTTATTTACTAATATATAATAATAATAATGATATAATATTATACCTATTATTATATCTTACACATTATATATTATAATTATTAATATATTATATAATAATTATAATAATCATAATATATTATTATATATTATATCCCCGCTCTACCCTATTGAAATTATGTAGATTAATTATTAATTTTATACAGTATTCCGTGTCCGAGGGAAATCATAAAATATTGGTCGAGTGTAAAAGTGAGAGGTAAGTAGGAAAAAGAAAAAAAGAAACGTTGCGACTCACCTAGTGGAATGATCGACGAAACCGCCGTCCAGGAGTCGCAGTTTAGCGAACAAAACGGCGCTAACGAAAGGCACTGCGGTTAGCTCCTCGAGGCCGACCTCCACCGAGAATTTGTACTTCTTCTTCTTCATCATGAAGGCCATCTCAGCGAGCCCCGGGCACTTCACTTTGAACGCTTTACTCGAAACCACGCTTCGTTGGTTCAAATCGAAACCCTCCCGCCTTTTTCAATTCGCTTTTTTGCTGTTGTTGTTGTTGTTCTTGTTTTGTTTTCAAATACTCTTAATATATTTTTATAGCCAGTCTCGGCGTAATTTAATTCTTTTTTTTTCGCTCGTTGCCAGGACTCGAAAAAGAGGCTCGTGGGAAAATTTTAAGCGAAATTTTCAACGAAGGACGAGGACGTCGTTAATTTTCTTTCTTTCTTCGCAAAATAAATCTTCTTTCTCGTTAATTATATTAATATTTTTCTTTCTCTCTAGGCGATTCGACTCGTTCGTCTCAGGCTCACCAGGAGCGCTGACGGTAGTAGTAGTAATAATAATAATAATAATCGCATGACGATAAATATCTTTTTCGCTTTCGTATTTCGCGTATACACATGTGGTCCCTCGACTCTTGCAGCCAGCTCGCTTTTTCCTCTCCTTTTAATATTTCTCTATGTCCTTAGGAGCTTCTCGATCGTTCGCCACGATGACGAAATATTGGGAAGACGACGAAGGGTGGCTCTGCGATTCTGCGACACTTCATCGACATCTCCCCTCCGATACTTTCTTCCTCCTCGTTGTTTTGGATTTTATTGTAACGTGCTCGCGCTCGAACTTCTCTTTTCACGACGTCGTTTCCCTCGTTCCTACTCACTTGCCGCTCAACGTCGATTCCACGTTTCTCGCTCCTCTTTCATCCCGAGTCTCGTCCAGTCTTCTCGGATTTCCCAGCATTATCAATTCTTCCTCGTGTAACGATTTTCCCTCGCGATTCTGCAATTTCAATTTAAAAAAAAAAACAATTTTAATCATCGTCATTGCTAATAGATTAATATAAGGAAATGTCAAATGTTAAAATGTAAATATGGGGAAGATTGAGAGAGGAGGATGTAAAAGCTCGAAAGGGCATACAAGTGGAAATAAAAAATAGAATAGAATAATAATAATAATATGAATATTATAATAATATTATAAATATTATAATAATAATATGAATATTATAATAATATAATAGTATAATTGTTATATTGTATATTGTATCATTATTATACTATATATATTATACTGATAATATTATTATAAATAATATAATTATTTATGATAATCATAATTTCATATTATATTAATTATATAATATAATAATATATCTTATTATTATTATTATAATTAATTATAGATATAAGAATGATATAAATAATATAATTGTTATACTATAATATATTATACTAACAATAATATTATAAATATTACACAATATTATATTAAATATTAATATCATTAAATTATTACCTAATATAAGGAAATGTCAAATGTTAAAATGTAAATATGGGAAAGATTGAGAGAGGAGGATGTAAAAGCTCCAAAGGGCATACAAGTGGAAATAAAAATTAGAATAGAATAATAATAATATGAATATTATAATAATATTATAAATATTATAATAATATATAGTATTATAATAATATAATAGTATAATTGTTATATTGTATATTGTATCATTATTATACTATATATATTATACTGATAATATTATTATAAACAATATAATTATTTATAATAATCATAATTTCATATTCTATTAATTATATAATATTATTATTATTATAATTAATTATAGATATAAGAATGATATAAATAATATAATTGTTATACTAACAATAATATTATAAATATTACACAATATTATATTAAATATTAATATTATTAAATTATTATATTATCATCTAACATTAATGTACAATAATCGTCATTGCTAAAAATATCCAATTCGTCGTATCAATAAACAAGATAATGAATTTATCACGAATTAATTAGTCCAATTCGAGAAGGACCAGATAGTCAGAATCATTTTTTAAAACAGACGATCGAGACAATTGGCATTGTCGTTGAGTCAAGAAATTAATCATTTATCGGTTATCGATCGATAATCATCGAAGACGTTATCGTTATCGCAAAGTCGATAACGAGGGTCGCGGGGAAGGTCGCACGGAAACGCGTGCCATTGACACGGGGTGGAGGGAGAGAGAGAGAGAGAGAGATGACCGGACCCAAATCGCGAAAAGCGCGTGTTATCAGCCCGGGCCGTGACTCACGAAACATTACTCGTTGATTCGCGCGACGGTCTTCTTACTCGCGGGCACGCGTGCGGCTAGTCTCAACGAACACGTGTCTTCTCCGTCTCAGCCGTGCGAGAGGTCGATACGGAAAAAGAGAAAATTCTTCGTGCTCGAGACTCGACGTTGGCAACGCGTGACGTGAAAATTTATAACG
Organism: Netelia melanura; assembly: GCA_964007305.1. Taxonomy (NCBI): domain Eukaryota; kingdom Metazoa; phylum Arthropoda; class Insecta; order Hymenoptera; family Ichneumonidae; genus Netelia; species Netelia melanura. The sequence continues at coordinate 23,492,231 of OZ023259.1, forward strand.
TCGATGACCAACCTCGCGACCTTGCGCGTATAAATTCGTTTCACCGACGACGATATAGACTTCGTTTAATGACCTTCTTCCGTGAAAACGTACTCGAAGCAATTGCTACTGCTTCGCCAGCGCGTTGCCAAATACGAAGCGCGCGCTTCGACGAATCAAAATTATCGCTATTAATTATTGTTTTCGTAATCGCTATTTTTCAGGATTTTTCTTTATTGTTACTGTAATAATTAATTAAAAAGTTAATGAATTACAATGTTAATTAATTAAAAATTAATGAATTAAATGTTAACAAATTAACATGTTCGTAAATAAAAAGTTTATTAATTGAAATGTTAATAAATTTAAATGTTCATTAATAAAAGGTTAATTAGTTCAAATGTTAATAAATTTAAAGTTAACGAATTAAAAGTTAATGAATTTAAATGTTAATAAATTAAAAAGTTAATGAATTTAAATGTTCATAAATAAAAAGTTAATTGGTTAAAATGTTAATAAATTAAAAGTTAATGAATTAAAATGTTCATAAATACAAAGTTAATAAATTAAAATGTTCATAAATAAAAACTTAATGAATTGAAATGTTAATAAATTAAAAAGTTACTAAATTTAAATGTTCGTAAATTAGCAGATAATAAATTAAAATATAAATAAATAAAAAATTATTAATAAACTAAAAATTAATATTAATTAATAAATTTAAATGTTGATAAATAAAAAGTTACGATAATAAGAAATTAATAAATTAAAATATTAATAAATAAAACCGTTAATCAATTAAAAATTAACAAATTTAATAAAAAAAAACTCGATTATTCTTCTAAGAAACTTATAATAAAATATAACTTATTTTCGAAAAGACAACAATTCCCAAGAAGTAAAATGTAATCGTCGCCGTTCTTAAAACTATAACGATTTTAATATTCTTTTCTTCCACTTTCTCGATATTTATCGATTAAAGATAAACTGTAATCGAACGATCGAGGAAATGAAAATTTACGTAGGAGGAACATAAATCATGTAACAATGTTCCATGGAGAATGAATCATCGGTTAGAACGTCGATGGGAAATTTCCTCGCACTATTACAATCGTTTTTTCCTCGAGACTCGCCGATAACGAACAAAATTAAGACAAAACAACAGTCGCTATATCAACACGATCGTTTTGATATACGAGTTAAAGATATCTAGAAATTCCCGTCTAGTGGCGCAAACAATCAACTCAAAGTGAGAGTCCATAAGTAGGAAAGCTGGTGTGTATCATCGCCGCTCGATCGTTAACTCTATTTTCTCACAAAACTCGATATACCTCGTCTCGTTATCTTTCATTAAATTTATCTCAATATTTGCAGCACTCCAATCAAATAGTTATTCTTCTTTTTATCAGCTGATCGAACGTTTATAACGAGATAATACTTTTAATTTCAAGCAGTTTCTGTATAGTTGAAAAATTTGCAAATTTCAACATCTTTTTTTATTTTTATTTTTCTGAATTATAAATAATTCCAGTTAAAGCTCAGAAATATTCGCAGTTGGTGTTGTAAATATCAATAAAGTTAATGAATTAAATATTATAAATAACAACAAAGTCAAGTTATTATAAATATCAATAAAGTTAATGAATTAAATATTGTAAATAAGAACAAAATCAAATTATTATAAATATCAATAAAGTTAATGAATTAAATATTATAAATAAGAACAAAATGAAGTTATTATAAATATCAACAAAGTTAATCAATTAAATATTATAAATAAGAACAAAATCAAGTTATTATAAATATCAATAAAGTTAATGAACTAAATATTATAAATAAGAACAAAATCAAGTTATTATAAATATCAATAAAGTTAATCAATTAAATATTATAAATAAGAACAAAATCAAGTTATTATAAATATTAATAAAGTGAATGAATTAACTATTGTAAATAAGAACAAAATCAAATTATTATAAAGATCAATAAAGTTAATGCATTAAATATTATCAATAAAAACAAAATTAAGTTATTATAAATATCAATAAAGTTAATGAACTAAATATTATAAATAAGAACAAAATCAAGTTATTATAAATATCAATAAAGTTAATCAATTAAATATTATAAATAAGAACAAAATCAAGTTATTATAAATATTAATAAAGTGAATGAATTAACTATTGTAAATAAGAACAAAATCAAATTATTATAAATATCAATAAAGTTAATGAATTAAATATTATAAATAAGAACAAAATCAAGTTATTATAAATATCAATAAAGTTAATGAATTAAATATTATAAATAAAAACAAAATCAAGTTATTATAAATATCAATAAAGTTAATGAATTAAATAAATAAAAACAAAATCAAGTTATTATAAATATCAATAAAGTTAATGAATTAAATATCATCAATAAAGTTAATGAATTAAATATCATCAACATAATTAATGAATTAAATATTATAAATAACAACAAAATCAAGTTATTATAAATATCAATAAAATAAGAATTCGACTGCAAAATAGACATAATTAACGCGTGAGTTTACGTTCGATAATCGGAAATAAACTTTACTCGCTAGAGAAGATGATGTATTATCCACCTCTCTCTCTCTCTTCACTTACTTTATACATATAGCGATACGTATACGTGCATTAGGCGCGCCTGACGTGTTCGATTATGTAATTGGCGTCACACACGGTCTCGCGAAACGCGAGCGTCAGAAAAAGAGAGAGAGAGAGAGAGAGAGAAAGGGAGAGAATAAGACAACAAATAATAAAATGAAACGTTAAGAAAAAAAAAAAACGTAACGTTGCCAGTGTCATTTAAAAGTCCGCAATGCTGATGCTCGCAAGTTTTTTTTAATCGGTCACAATTAACATATAAACATATACATATATATACGTGTATAGCGGAGTTTACGTTACGTGCGTGTCCCATCGCTTTTGTCGAAAAAGACGAGACGACACGGGCGACACAATCGAATGCGAGAAGTATCTTTATAAACATATATATATATATATATATATGTATAACTGTGTATATGTATGTGCGCATGCGCGCGTGTGTATGTACAGAAGGCGAGTGAAATCGCGTGACTCGGTTTACGGAATAACGAATGAGGAAGCCTATATTCATTATTATAGGAAGGAATAAGAGAGAGAGAGAGAGAGAGAGAGAAAAGAAATAAAGACAATACCGCGGGGAATAAAGTTTTGACAATGCGAATGTGTTTTGATTTATACGAAATATTAATAATTCACTCGGTGAATAAACGCACGAAAAAAAAAGGATGCGTCAGCTTTTGGAAAAAAAAAAAAAAAACAAACAGAAAAAACGGTGGCCGACTTCGAGAATAATGCCTGACATAACGTAGGGTACGATTGAGAAGCGTGACGGCGTTCGGTTCTGGCGAGATTCCAAAATGCAACGAAAACAAAAAAAAAATAAAACGAGACTCGTTTCAATTTCGACGAATCGCGGGAGATAATTAAATCGTATCGTACTCGCTCGATACTCGTGTTCTCCAGCGAGGCCTCCATGAGAAATGGCACAGTGTCGACGAATGAAAACAAAAAGAAAGAAAGAAAAAAAAAAACAGCTGCCGTTCGAGAGAATCTTCACATTCGCTGCACAATAAAATAATAATAACGATAATAATAACAGCGAGGTAGCAAGCTTTCGCGTTTATTCGCAAATAGGCGCGTGTGTAAATCATCACGGAGAAGAGAGTTTTCCGGTGCACCGCACGAAACGCACTGACGGCAGCGAAAAAGAAAGAAAAAAAAAAAAAAAAAAAAAAAAAAAATCCTCTCGACACTCTCTCATCCGTCACGGCGTGTTACATTTGCATCGCGAATTTGACGTTGCGACGCTTCGTCGCGTTCAACGCTTGCTCCAGTTTCGTTCTCAACATCTTTTTTTTACTCGACTCTGCTCCCCCCCCCCCCCCCCCCCCCTTCTCCTCCGCCATCCCGCCGCCCATCATTTTTTCTTTCTCCTTTCTCTCGTTCGCGGACACCAGCGAGTCCCGTCGATAAGTCTTGGGCGAGATATATATCCCCCGGGAGTCTCTGTCTTTCCACACGAAGTTATATCGCCACTAGGTACTTTACGTTCGGTAGGGCACTTGTTACTAGAACGTTTGGTAAGTACCGCGTTAATTTTTTTTTCTCCCATTAACGCTCGCGAACGATAAAATATATTCCGCGCGGACAGATCGACGATTAACGGGACGATAAGATGAACGTGGGTACGCTGTGCGAGGGAGAGGCAGAAAGAGCGAAGGGGCAATGAAGTCGCAAAACAGCTGTCGCACGACTGGCAGGTGCACTTCCGACTTGTCCGATAACTTCACTTGGCTCGTATAACCTCATCTCCTTTCTATCGCACTACATTGTGACGGACAACTCGAGACACGGGAGTATATCATTTCACTCGAGACATAACACGCTCTCAGCTTCTCTCTCTCTCTCTCTTGGTCTCTCACGACTCTCACGCTCGTCCCTTTGCACGCATCGAGCGAGAGAGTCGCTCTCGGAGAATCGACGCCAGTCACGGGTCTTCCCATAACTCGTACTATACCTACTGAAAATAACCATGGACCAATCTGTCTCGCACTACTTTTCGGAATGTTTTCCCCGTTATTTAGCTAAGAGAAGATGTGAAAGAGTATAATCTGCTTACCCCTTTCAGTTTGCAATCCACGCGCGGACTGCGTGGCCTACGACGAGACAGCCTCTATTAACCGATCTCGCACCACCTCGAACTTCTCATTATCACGACCGTGAGAGACTCTCAAACACCGAGAGAGATGTTCCGTGTTTGATCCCCACCACTACCGCCACCACTGCTACCACCACCACCACCTCCCTCGTTTGCACAGCTACTCACTCAACCGCCGCGTCACGTCTTCACGCACGAAAGAAACTCGAAAAACTGGCTACCCTTTGCGGCCAGGAGTTTTCCCGTAATAGAGAACACAAGCACCGACGAGGAAAAACAAAAACCGTATTATTTTCGTTCGCCTGTCTCTTTCCTCGTTCCTCCCGACGCTCCGTCAGTGCGTGAGGTCCTCTACGAACTGACGCGGAAAACGCGAGATGGTCGCACCGCGCGACCGTCGCGCCAACTCGCGTGAGAAACTGACACTTTGGGGGGAACACTAGCGCCATCGCAGACCGAGAGTCAATGTTTTTAGAAAAGTTCTGCTGCATTCCCCGACTCCTTTAGTTTGAATTCGTTATTTCTAAACCACTGTGTCACGATAAATACCACAGTGTAACGTGTAATTTTATTTCTTGGAGAAAGTTAAATTATCTTTGTCGCATCTGTTTATACAAGTGGATTGTATACGTTGGAATAATCTTGAAAAATGTGATATCCAAATTACCGTCTTTCCCGCTTAACAATCGATACATCCACACCGCGAATTAATTAAGATCTCGTTGAATAATTCATTTTTTATTTCAAGTGTTGTATCTCTCACCACTCAGACTGTGTACACTGCGGATTAAGAAACTGTTCCATCCAGTAGACAATTATGCTCGTTTCGGAAGATTATTGACAATATTATGAGAAAACAGCGATGGGCCTTTCAAAACTGAAACTTCGGGATTCTGTCGTTGCTTTATTTCCGGCGTTGCAATCGTCTCGCGCAGTATGTCCCGAATGGCGGCTGCGGTGGCTGGCTCTTGCATCTCGAACGAGGTTTAGAAATCTCACGTCCGATAAACTATGTGAATGCTCGACGAAGGTGTTACTTGATCGCGCTTGGACGCAAGATAAGTTGAATTTCCGAAATCAGTGCTGTAAGTGTCACGGGACGCTGACGGTGTTAATGAGGAATAAGACGTTCCTGTATCCTTGCGAGTTTGCTCCCTGTACCTCTGGCATCAACGAGCGTGACGCTTCTTTCGTGAGACGCTTGCTGATTGTGTAGACGCGGAGGGAGAACCTCCCGCAGACATTCAGACACGAGAAACGAAAAAAAACTACATCGGCTTTTGTTCTCGTATGCGTATCTCGTACGTCGACTGGAGGAAGAACCCACGGGCTTCTATTATGCTTCCCAGATGATCGGAGAGTGAAGAGCAAAAAAAGACATCCCGATCAATCGGTGAGTCAAACTTTTTCTTTCACAACATTCATTGATATCTTCCACCGTGTAAATGTGACAATTCGCGCTTGCAACAAATTCACATGATTATTATTCGTTATACGACTGCTCGTCAAACGAACTGGGCGTATTTTATGACGTCTCCGCTATTCCGACGATTCTCTTCGTTGTGTTTGCAAATTGTTGTAGCGAACATAGGTTTATTTTTGTCTTTAATAATAACACGACTATTTTCAAACAACCGTTTTTGTCACATGTCACATGGCAATGGTAGAAAATGGAATCTCTCTGTTCTTCGTGTTGTAACATTTTGATACAATCTAATTGGATTAAATGAGATGAAGAAAAAATTGATTTTTGACAAATTAATAAACAGGTTTTTAAATGTATCATACAGGATAAAAGGACTTCTTCGTTTAATTTAAATATGAATAATAAAAGTGTATTATAAATCATTTTTAAATTATAAGTTATTACCATTTTTATTACAAATTTATAATTGTTTAATATCATTTGCTTATATCGATTATAATGCGCAAGATGGTACAATTTTAGAATTGGTAAAATTGAAATTATTCATGTAGATATAATACTTTCTGTTTTCGTCGATTTTGTGTAATGAAGGAGAAATAATCATTATCATCTTTGTCTGAAAGCATCTTTCTATGTTTGTAAGAAATTGTCCGCAATCTCTAAAACCGAATTATTTGCAAGGATTCTTTAGCCCGAGAGTTCTGCAGTCTTTGCTTGGTTCAATGTCATTACTTATGTAACCCGTAACATTTGTAAACATTATGTATCTCTACGTTACTCGTGGTACTCATTACCATAAGAGTCCTGCCAATGTGCGTGTTTTCTCATTGAAATACCCTGAGCTCACGATGTTGCATTTGGGGTTCTGCTGAAACAAAAATTCCAATTTTTTCATTAATTTCAGACTCAGTTATGGAGGATAGCGTGAGTGTAAAGTCAATGGAATCTGTGGCGACGAGCGACGAATATGAATTTGTGACAGATAAGGGAACGGGCAAGAATCAACAGACTTTGCTCGAATTGCCTATGCTAAAAATTGCAAATAATGGTAATTTGGAAGATCTACAGAATAATTTGCGCGAGGTGATTATCCGAGTACATTTACTTTTTGAGAAATTGAAAAAACATTCGTTGATTTTTCGTCGAAATATTTTAGGTATTGATAGAGGATACGAAGATGGAAGGCAGTGGAGATATAAAGATCATAGGAACACCCCAGAATACGAAAAAAATTGGCCACAGTAATTTGGGAGATCGTCAGAATAATTCGTGTGAAGTAAGCGAATTAATTAATTTATCCTTTGGGAGAAAGAATGATACATTTTTGTCGAAACTTTATCAGGAGCTGCTGCCAGAAGACACGAAAAAGGAAGGTGGCGAAGATATCAAAATCATCGGAACATCTCAGAACACGAAAAAAGTTAGTCCCGGGAATTTGGAAGATCTGCAGAACAATTTTCGCGAGGTCAGTACCCAATCAAATTTCTTCTTACAGAGAGTGAATGAAAGCTTGATGGATTTTTGTCGAAATTTTTCAGAATGTGACAGGGGACACAAAGCTGGAAGGTGATGGAGATATAAAAATCATTGGAACTTCACAAAATACGATAAAGTCTGGTCACAGTAAATTTTACGTAATGACACCATACGGTGCTGCAGAGAAGCAGGATGTTATGAAACCTTACGATTATAGCGATGAGGGGTACGGAAATGACGGTAAGACAGATATTCTAAAATTCATACCGCTCGTTTGTTAAAAAGATAAAAAATAAATGTGATCGAGGTGACGAATAATGAAAAAAACTTGTTTTAAACAGGACTGGTACGCATTCCTAATCTGCAAGCGCAGTGTACGTTATTCAACGGTGTTACTTATCTCGGGGCCGCGAATGTCAACGCGCCAAAGTCGGAAAGCGAGATACAGAGGAATATGTGCATATTGAATGCCGAACCAGGGTTGAAGATAAAAGTTTTTGTATCGATACCGAACAGTTCGGAGGGTTCTGTGATGTGAGTACATTTTTCCTTAAAAGTTTGCATACTCTGGGAAAAAGAAAATTTATTACATAATCAATTTTTGGCAGCCTGTTCGATACAATGACGCAGCAGCCCATAAAGTACTACGAGGTGCAGAGAATTCTTTTCTTCGCCCGTGGCGATATCACTGGCAGCTGCGCTGCTTGTTTCGGCTTCACGTGGTCCCATGGTGAGACTCGAGAATCTGCAATCCATCAATGTCACGTTTTCCGGTGTGACATACCAGAAGCCGTAAGTATTATCGAATTCTTCAAAAGTTATGAGAGCAAGTACAGTTATATAAAAAGGATTTATATTTGCGAAATAATTAAGGAAAATAAAACGGTTCGCGACAACAACATGCTCCATGATTTTTCGTGTTTCAGGTCGGCCAGGTGTCGTCCTGCTTCTTAAAAGCTTTCCAGAGGATCCCGCGCTCGATGACGAACTCTCTAACGGGCAGCGATTTAAGCGGTTTCGGCGTGGGTACAGAAAAAATGAATTCTCGTGTATTCATATTCGAAGTAACGTTGGAGGTCAAGGAGGAGGATGGCAAAGGCAGTTACAGTACTGTACCAAAGGACAGAAATTGTTTCAAGCTGCGAAGCAACGTGGCGAAACAGGTCTGCCTCAGCATACAGCAAGTAGCGAACAAAGATGGGAGCAGTACTCTCGAAGTCGAGAGATGTTTCGGTGTCCTTGTGAGTCCTGGACGAAATGTAAAGCACAGCGATATGCGACTCCTCGAGATGGTAACGAACCTGTTGAAAATTATTCGTTTCGATTCTCTTGAAGTAGGTTCGATCCATTTTGTTATCCCACAATTTTACAATTCGTAGCAAATCAATCCAGGACCAGTTCTTCAGGAGAAACAGTGTTACAACATATCCGGCCGTTGGGATCCCGCTGATCCGGCACTCGCTAATCTGAATCTCGAAACTCCTCGTGACGGCGAGATGTTCATGACCGTCGCGGTCGATCTCGTAATACGAAGGATTCAAGAACCGGTCCGCTTTCAGATCGAAACATCCGTGAAGGTTTTCCCGCAAAACGAGAGATTTTGGAACGAGAGATTCTGGTACACCAAAAGAAATCTCGTTCAGCAGTTTTATCTCAATTCCAGAGAGGTGCGTTTTCCCCCCTTGAAAATCATTCGTTTGGATTCTTGAATAGAATTGCTCATTTCTGGGAACTATAAAAATCGTTTTTTGTGCAGATTTTATCGGGCGATGGTTCGGAGATTCATTACGAGGTGCAGAGTATCGTGACATCGGGCGAACTGGACAGAAATCGTTTGAATCTCGCACTTAATTTGTCGTCCTTCATTAGATCGCCGTCTCTTACCAGTATCGATACGCTTACACCCAAGGAGGAGAATGATTCGGGTGAGAAAAAAATCAATAATTTTTATGAACGTCTTCTCTTATGTTGATGCTTATATGCGATCGATTTATTTTTACAGATGGGGACGAGCCGATGTTGAGCGGTACGGGTGAAGTCTCGAAAGATTGTTCGGCCGATGAATTGGCAAATTGGGCAGAGGTCTTGGACAGCTGGCACGTGTACGAACACCGTCCCAAATTACTCATTAAACTGACACGCCAGGGAATTCCAGAAGCTCTGCGAGGCGAGGTATGGCAGCGTCTCAGCAATTGTGACATCTCCCAGGAGATGATGGACACCTACAGAACGCTCATCACGAAGGTTCGTCAACTTTAGTGGAGCGTCGTGCACGGTTGTCGTAGACGTGATTTTTTAATTTTTGAAAATTTGTATTCAAACAGGAAAGCAGCTGTGAAAGCGTTATACTCAGAGACATTAATCGAACGTTTCCGGCACACGACTTCTTTAAGGAGACCGGTGGTCTCGGTCAAGACTCACTGTACAGAATTAGCAAAGCTTACGCAGTTTACGACGAGGAAGTCGGATACTGTCAGGGGCTGAGTTTTCTAGTCGCTAGCCTCCTATTGCACGTGAGTTTAAAAGCCATAATCGAGCATTTATCGATATGAAAGAGTCATAAATTGATGATACAAAAAACTCCGGTTTATCCTCAGATGCCCGAGGAACAAGCCTTTTGCGTATTAGTTAGGCTGATGTACGATTATGGTCTCCGTGACTTGTACAAAGACAGGTTTGACAATCTTCACATGAGATTTTACCAACTAAATCGTCTGATGGAGGAACAAATGCCAGAGCTTTACAAGCACTTTTGTGATCGTGGCGTCGAGACGCACATGTTCGCCGCACAATGGTTCCTGACACTCTTCACAGCGCGTTTTCCCCTCTATCTCGTATTTCATATACTCGACGTGTTTCTTCTGCAAGGCCTGGATACTCTCTTCCAAGTTGCCCTCGCTCTACTCATGGTAAACGAAAATATTTTTTCTCGTATTTAACTTCCTAAAACAACCAGCAACAACAACAAGCAACGACAATTTTTCCTCACGAAATTCACAACACTTTTAGCTCTGCAAGAAGGAACTTTTGCAACTGGACTTTGAGAGTATACTGAAGTACTTCCGTGTATATCTGCCGAAACGTTGTCGCAACGAGGAAGTCTCGCGATACGTCATGAAGCTTGCATGCTCCGTTACGTTAAAGAAGCTGAAGAAATATGAAGCGGAATTCACGGCATTCAAAGGTAACTTCATCCTCTACGTATGAGACGAAAAAATGTCAAGATCCGTCAAATCCGTCTCGCAATCAAGATAATCAAAAAACAAAAAAAAACAAAAAAGTATCGACCTTTTCCGTTGTTGTTAATCACGGGTTAGCGTTAATTTCCCATGTTGTATTGTCTCACTGCACGGTATCCAAAAAATCCCTCTGTTCGTAAATCCCTAGTTGTACAAGTATAGTTGTCAGTCTATCTCTGTCGCCATAGTCTCTCTACTCTTTAGATCGTAATACAATGTAGTTAACGCACTAGTCTCTAGTTTCAATTTAAAAAGCACACGATACTCAATGCACAAAGATCCCAATAGTATTTTTGAGGACGAGAAGAGAAGAAATTGAGGTTCCCTAAACTTTTTCAAAGTAATCTGTTGCATCGTTGTACATTTTTAAATTTCATCTCATTCTATACGATTGCAATTGAATGAAATAGCTTTTTTAATATTTGTATTCTATGACCTATATTTGCAAATAATGTAAACTCACGCCTCACAGGAGTGAGGTAATGCGGTTCATGGAAGTTTATGGAACCTCAAAATGGAAATTGGTGTTAGAGGCGCATGTAGGACCGTTCTTTGAGCAATTTTCACTAAGTACTCGATATTATCTAGGACAAATATAATGCCATCCTTATACAACCTAGTTCTTTGCTATTTCGTTTTCAAAACAGTGACAGCATGAAATCAAATATCTTTCTAGTCTCGATTTGTATTAATCGTAAACAGACGTAAAACAAAGGGAAAGATATAAGTAAATATAATATAGTTTCGCACTGATAACGTTGGGAAAGTCGTAATTTGGCAATAATTAAAAAAGCACCCGGACAATAAGGGGAGACAATGCGAAATACTCTTTTGCAGATAGCGGCAGGAATAACTAAACCGGATATTCGTCCTGGAGAATGGGATTCGAGAAATACAGTTGTCGATCCAGCAACTACCTTAATCAGAGATTCGGTCCATACGATATTTATTATCGAAGAGTCCAGGAGACTGAGTCTGTTTGAACAGATGCCGATTAGCAAACCCTTCCACTTATATTTCTCGTTTTATACTTCTTTTTTTTTCTATGGCCTCTTGCGTCCTCAAACACGCCGCCTAATCGTTATTTATTTGAGTCGTTTTATTCAGCTTGAACAGAATTATGTGCTTCTCATATTTGAGTCTTCGTTCGTAGGAGAAATATGTCTCGTTAAAATTAAATAACGCTTTGTTTTTTTTATTACTCGTCCTTCTTTCCTCGACCCCCGTGCTGTTGACGAAAACAAAATCTTGTATATCACTGTTCTGTTTATACATTATTGCACGTATTATTTATTGGAGAGAAAACAAAAAAATAAAAAACAGTCCTCGTACATAGAAAGTCTCGTTCGTTATTCTCGATTATTATCCCCATTTCTCTGAGTGCGTCATTCATCCCGTTACCAATGCCCCGTACTATTCATTACACGTACATCACTATCTGCTTGGGAATCATTAAACACACACACACACACACACACACAATTGTACTTAATCGCATCCGCTTGTGTTGGTCAAATGCATGTGTTGCAGAAACGTGGTCGGTCTATTAAATTGTTTATAAACCATTTTTCAAACGTTGTCATGTGCCAGCTGGTTCTTTTTCTTATCGTCTACGTAATCATAAGTGGTAGTATTTCGAATTCACACGAATAAGTCAGAAGTCATTACACGCGTTGAAGAAATTTCGTTATTTATTCATTTTGTAAACGTCGAGTTGATTTATTCTCACCATAAGTTTTCTTTAAAAAAAATATATTTCTTTAACTAGCTATTCCCAATATCAATTAAACGCTGTCCGAATATATTTTGAATTTTTATGGTTCATACAGAATAGAAAAATAATAGCACGCACCAATAAATTATGGAAAACCAAGAGTTGGCCAAAGTTTAATGTTTCAGAATTCCAACCCGGGACATCAAAAATCGAATATTACTCATGATCACTTTTCAGCCATCGTCCACGACAATACAGCGAGGTAGCCTAAGGCAATCGATGTGTGATTATTCGTATGAGCAAACACGATCTGGCAAAACAAAGTTTACGAACCGCTCGTTAAAAAGGCACGACGATAAGAGCCTGGCGAAACGATCGTGGCACGTAACTTACGTCGATTCTCAGTTATGTTTCTGAGTTACGTACAGAGCGCGGCTCGTCGATGGATATTTAGATTAACGAGGCTCGATCGTGCGTCGAAAAATCGTTACAATCGCAGCAGCGGATGCTTTTACTTTTGCTCGGCCTCAGCAAGACGCAATATCGGTAATCTGTTACCCACATCGTTGCGTAAGGTTTTTGTTTTGTTTTTAAGTTACAAAAATATACGAAAAGAATTGTCTTTTCCTGATAATATCGGTAAGATACGAAGGCGGCCGATAGAGATAAAAAGGCGATAGATTTGCGAGTAAGTAAAAGTAATTGAGTTCGGCTCGTCCAAAGCCGAGCAGTCTCGCGGAGATAGAAAGGGCGGTAAAATAGCCAAGAGCCTGAAAAACGAGTTTTATCTTTGTTCACTCTCGCTCCACAATCTAATCCACGTTTGATTCTAAAAGCCAGAACAACTCGGAACAGAGACTGCGGTACAAAAAATAAACACGTGTCGCAAACATCGCATATACATTGTGTATCTGCAATAAAGTACAGTTAAATAGCTGCGAGTGGCTTAAAACGAGCAACGGTTCAATTTCGCAACCGATCAGGGACAAAGTTATAAAGTTATGCGCCAGAGCTTCGGCAGAGTATCGTGGCTCGATCAGTGACGCTTCAAAAGCGTTTCCTCTCTGTGTCTCTCGTTTATCATTGAGAATGAGCCACATTGCCAGAGCTGCGTTGGAAAGTGAGAATTGGGAAGATCGTTTGGAACAAAAACTATAGAAATTATAACGATAGGAAACGATGGAAGATTTGTAAAATTGTGACGTCGAGTTTTGTCCTGCGTTTGTTTAAATTTATCTCGAAGAATATTTGTAAACGTCGTTAAAATGTTTTGTAATGTTTTAGAAATTCTTTATTGCATTTCTTCTCATTTATTAATTTTGTTTTCATCGCAGAAGCACAGGAGAACGCAGACGAGTACAGCAATGAGGTTGAACAGCTGCGAGGCGTCGTTGCAAGAAACGAGGAGGAAAAACAGAGGCTCGAGGCCGAGCTCGTTCAAGTTAAAGAGATGCTTCAACGCGAGGTTGCACGTGCCGACACCGAGAGCAGGAGAAGCGTCATTATAATTACCGAATATAAACAGGTAAAGCTATTGCGGAAACGTTGAACTATTCGTATTCGAGACAATAACAACAACTTTCTCCATCGTCCCATTTTGTCTCGCATTTTTGGTTTTATCTATTTTTAATAATAGAAGTGAAATTTCACTTTTGCAGATCTGCCAGCGGTTGGAAGACGATTATAATGCAGCTAAATCGACCCTCAGTGACTTGCGAGTAAGAGAAAATATTTTTTACAAACTCTTGACAATGACAACTTTCAGTTGCCGGTTAGATTTGTCCTCAAAGCTCTGTCCAATGGATATTGATTGTGTTTTTTTCTTTTTCATCAAGGTCAAGGTCTCTAAGTGTGAAAAATGTCGAGGATCGTTGACCGAGGTGGCCAATGTTTTGGGGGATGTATCTCATCCGTTAGAAAACCGAACGGATCCTGTGCTTCACAGAGCACAGGAAAGAGTTCGGGAATTGGAACTCGAACTCGCACAGACTAAACTCGCTCAAGTCGAGGCAGAGTGTAGAAATCAGGTAATGCCGAATGATCCTTTGTTTTTATTAATTTTCAAATTTTTCTTTCCTTTCCATTTTTATTTATAAACGATTGTTTCTTTCCAGGATCTGACGCATCAACTTCATGCGACCGTCTCGGAGCTTCAGGCCGCGCGAAACAGTTGGCCATGGCTGAGCAAGACTTTGTCTAGTATAAAGGAAGCTGCGAATAAGCGAGAAGTTATGGCACCGGGTGTTCTGAGACGCGAGAGCGCACCCGGTGGCGAAATGCGTCACGCGTTTCACTCGCAGAGTCGCGACAATCTCAAGGAGGTTGTGTGATGCGAGTAATTAGTCGGGCGAGGTCCTTACCTATCGACAGGACCTAAAACCACGATCGGAGAGGCGCGTGGTTGAAAACTCGAATCCCCTGGACGATAAATTTGCGTAATTTCGTTGCACGCGCACGGGCTCACCGAAATCACCGTAGCACCACGATTATTTCTCCCGAAAAAAAAAAAACAAAAAACAAAAAAATAACAGGAACTATTAATTTACGTTGTCGATTGATCAACAAAGGAAGAAATATAACGCCGCTCCCAAACGACACGATATTATTAAAATATCAATAACTACATATACATACATACATATATATGAATATATGTGTATATATATGTATGCATATTTGAAAGACATTAATTGTTAGGAAACTTTGTTACGTTTTACAAGTATATTCGTTTTTATTGAGAGTCCGATATTTGAGTTAATCGGACGACGCGCATGCCATCATCAATTTCATCGCAATTATTATTATGTTTATTATTATTATTATTGTCATTATTACTATTATTGTTCATCAGGATTCATAATTATCTTCGAGATTGACCGGACATACTTTTCTTCAACATCAGCTTCGTTTTTTTTGTCAAATGTTCATTTTCCTTTTATTCTTGTGTCTCTCATGCAAAAGAAGAAAGATATTGTATTTGTGGGATGAGTATTTGCTGCCATAGAGAATTCGCTCGGACGAATTTGATGGGAAGAGCCGTTTTGGTGCGTAGAGCCGGTCGTAATAAACAAAAAAAATATATATATATATCTGCAAAAGACACGCAAAACAAATATTCACGATACTAGACGATATAGTATTAAGTGTAATATGCTGTGTTTTTTATGAAACTAGTCTAAGGATCAGCGACGAGAGACGAAGAGAGATTTGCATGACGATGCTAAACAACGTGTATAACATCGCGGAACCAAATCCAAGAGAGCTCGTAAATCCACGTTCGTTTAATTCCATCTTTTATATTTTAAAAGAAATAACAACAAACAAATACGAGATTCCCACTACATTCCATGAAAAAAAAAACAGTTTCGAAACTTTGATGATACAAATTGGATCATTTTTGGAAATATCAAACGATGAAAAATATGATACGTCGACGTCTACGAAAAAGAATAATTTCAATTTTTTTTTTTTTTTTTTTTTTGTTTATTTGCATTTCGTGCAAATTTTGTATTTTTGTTTCGTAGCGTAATTTTACTTTTATCTCTACTCGATGGAGGATAAAAATTGCCGCATTAACAATAAGCACCGGATTATTTCTTATATATATATATATATATATATATTTTTTTTAGAAAATAATAAAACTCTCAGAGCCATGGAGTTTAGGATGAAAACTTATACTAGGAGAGAGTTCACGAGCGCACGCTAGTCTACTATCACCGTAGAAATTAAACATGCGAGAATATAGTCGTGCGGGTGCGTCAACTATCAATTTGCGAAAAAAAAAAAAACCGAATCAAATATTTTAATGTGTAAATACCGAGGATAAAACGAGAAAGACACCTTCGATGCTTAGGCTTACTAAATTCCCTTTTTTTCCCCTGATCGTGTAAAGTCTCATAGATTTACATCCCCCGACCTCGAAATAACGTAGCGTTCGTTCCAGCGACCCTGTAATTTCATTCCGCCATTGTCGAAATAAAGAAAGATACCAAAAAAATATATCCATCAATAATAACACACACACATGTGTATACGAATGTGAGCAAAGATCTGTGTCATACATTGAAGGAACTAGTAATAACTTTTTATTTTATTAATTACATCAAGTGTCCGTATCAGAATGAGATGCGATATGCATTATCACCCTTCGCACGATATGCAATATCAGTCTTACATTATTGTTTCATTCGTCCCTTCACTCGTTCTCAGTTTCTATTAATAAGCGATAAAAAAGAAATAATAATAAAAACCCGGTCGTTCAGATTCGCCGGTATTGAGCGATGACGACAAATCATACCGCTAGTAAAGAAGTATAAGAGAAAACAAACGTAACGCAACGATAAACTCTTGAGAAAAATAACTTATGACCCATAACGAAATTTCGTAGTAACGTTTTCTCAACTTTTTCATAAGATCAATAAATCTAGATCCAAGTTGGATCAACGAGTGTTGGCCTAATCGTAAGAAAATATATGGTAATGTTATCGTGGTCAGAATTCACGCGTTCCATCAAACATTCTCATTATCATAATTTTTGTGTACGTTTTACAGTGAGAATAATTTCGAACTCTTTGTGAAAATTCTTCAGTTCGTTCGCATTCTCGTTTTTTTTTTGGAAGAACCCGTAATACTCGAAGAACTCGTACATCTTATGATAATTGATCCATCGACGATTAAGAATGATCGACGCTGATATTCCAGTCGACAGTAACTTCGCTGCTCTCCGTGGAAATCTCGTCGACGTTCTCGTCGTCGTCTTCGTCCTCCTCCTCGCTGTCGTTTTCCGATGATGTGCCATCGAATCCCTCGTCGAGTTCGGGAATTCCTGCGTCATCCGGAGCGTGGATATCCGCTTGAATTTCAGGAGCACGAGCTTCCGGCAACGCTTGTCTCGCTGCGGCGTTTCCTCTCTCGAGAATTCTCAACAGCCACATGGGAAAATCATTTTCCAAGGCATAAATGTCGTTCTCGTTCTCTATATCGTTTTCCAGTACGTCGATGAACGGCTGAAGATCCTCGTCCAAATCATTTTCCGCCATTACATTGTTGCCCTCGCCGTCGCGATTGTTGTTCGCCAAATCGCCATTCTCGACTTCGACGTGATCGTGAAAACCGAGTCGAGGAGCTTCCGCGACACTCGGCGATTCCGAGTCCGAGTTTCTGTCATGGGCTATGCTCGAGAGGTCGCATTCCGGTGTCATGTCCTGAGTGGACGAGGAATTCGGATAGCCCGAATCCATTATTTCCGGCGACCAACTATTCGGTGGAGTTTCCGGTGTAGCGGGTTTTGCCTCGGCGTATTCGTAATTATCCGACGACAGACCGGCCTCTTCGTTCTTGATGACACTGCTCTTGTCAGTAAGAACGCGAACGTTCTCCTCGGCTGTCCTGATCGGCTCGAGCATCCCCAATCTTCTTGTGCGGAGACTTCTTTCGTCAGTGACAAAACTGATGGATTGACTGATTTCTGCAGTCTCCAAAATTGTCTCATCTTTGGTAATATTGGAAGAATCGTTTCCTCCCTTTAATTTAGCTACGTCGTCATTTACTTCCGGTGGATACCAACGCTTGACGGTACGATAGCTCGTGCTGGAACTCGAGGAGGGAGTACTGGTGCTGCGCAGGGAAGTTTCGCTGGAGTTTTTCGAAGGACCGTCAGCATTCTCGTTGCTTGATAATTGTTGATCCTCGTCTTGCCACAGTCCGAGAGCTGCTCTTGGACTGTTTACGAATTGAAGAGTTTCGTCGTTTTTTGGGGGAAATGCGCTCGTCGATGGTAATCTTAGCGAAAGTTGCGAGGTAGTAGTATTCGCCGGTGCTGATGAATGAGACTTCGTAGAATCTTCGAAAGAACGTTCTAAGAACGTACAATCGAAATTTGGATTCGAGATGTTTTGCGGACATGCTTCACGCTCGTCGTTGCGAGAAGATTCGAGGTACATGCTGCACATACTGGCAAGCTCGGCAGTATCGGAGTTTTCGTATGAAATATTCGTGACATTCGGGCTTTTGATTATGCTCGAAGATTTAGCGATCATTTTAGTTTCACCGTTTGAACTTGAGCTTATAGTCACAGCCTCGTCGTCGGATTCAAACGATGAATTTTGATTATCAGCGGCATACAAATTTTCGAGAGAGCTCGAGTTTATGTTGACTTGCACGTTTTCCAGAGGTGAGGGTAGATGGACTGGTACTGATTCGGACACCGAAGAGACGGAAGAAACATTCGGTAATTCAATGCTGTCGATATCCATTATCTCGTTGTTTATCAGTGGGGACAATGCAACCTCGTCAGCATCTTCGGAAAGGTCTGTACGATTTTGTTGATTTCTAGATAATTCGGTCGGTGCCGGAATTTCATAAACATCGTCCCAACGTTCCTCGTCGTTTATTTCTACAGTGTCCCTGCCCCAGGTGTCAAAACTAGCTTCGTAATCTCCTACATCCGGGAAATCTCCTGGCCAATTATCATTATCGGCGATATCAATGTCGAGATCGTGGGTGTAGTCGGAAAAGGTCGAGAGAGCCGGGCACTGTATCACCGGGCCATCATCTCCATCGAGGATAACCCAACCACCGTTCGTCAAAATTTCTCTCAATGTTTCGGTGGTGACGTAAAATTTCTCGAGATTATTCAAAAGCGACTGAAGAGGATATTCTTCGACACACTCGCTATTGTTAAGCGTGAAACGTCTGATGTAATAAGATGCCTCATCGAGAATTTTTTGTTCGTCAGAGCGATTGTCAATACGATGAGGATATTCTTGGCACGTTACGGTTTTTAGTAATCCCTCGAGCCCGTAAACGACTTCGATTTGGGGTGTGCGAACTCTGCTAAAAATTGCCATCTGAGAACAGCAGCCAAGCTCTTCGGTACCTGGAGGTCCTGGACAGATTCCCTCGAACTTGACATCGTACTCTGGATATCTGGAGGTTATGTTCTTTGCCCTAGATGAAAGTATAAAACAATGACAATGATGCAGTGGCATGGAATAATTGAGTATAGGAAATTGGGAAATTTTAGATATTTACCAATCCTCGAACTGTTCTCTCGTCCACTCGAACTTGTGATCCCAGTGTCTAAACTCGCTCTTCATTCTTGGGAATAGAACATTAAAATCAGCATTCGGTGTTGTTATCGCGACAACCAGAGGTTTCATATAACCAAATATGTTGTAGGGAAAATCCATCAAAGTCTCTGGATATAAATGTTCTATCCTGAAACATCGGACAAAAAATATCAATAAACCTAGAAACTTTAAACCACTTTATCCAGAGGCTTGAAACTTTGCTAAATTTAGATGGAAGCGTATATACTTACAGCTCGATAGCAACAACAGCATCGGTATTTGCTAGTCTCTTGTCCATGTGCGTGACGCTACCTTCCAGAACATGAATGGTCAGCGGTCTTGGTCTGTTCTGCAGAAAATCCGCAGTCAGTGGTATCGCCTTGTCTTTGTACCTCTCGAGAGTATCTCTGTCGACATCGATGCATAGTATCTCCTCGATACCCGGAGTATTCTTGAGATGCATTATGAAACCCAATTCCGAGCAACCATAGTCTACGACCTGTCGCGAAAGATTCGAGAAAGAAAGAACAATACTGCTGATTTTCGATGGTTATTAATACACAACGAAACAGAGACAGTGGCTACGGCGTGCAAGGACATCGCAATTGGATAACGAGAGGAGCGTCGAGAACGAGATGAAATTTCGTCGGACCTTCTTGATTTTGCCCGCATAAAGTGGATCGCACAGTACTTTTCCAACGGCGACGTAACGCTGAATATAAGCTGGAGGAAAAAAGCGCGGTGCTTTTGGGCCATTGTCTTCGTCATCGTCGTCGTACTCGGTGAATGGATCGGTCGCGTGTTGGTATTGGCCCGTACGAGCGGCCGGCACGAACGGTTTTTCTACATTATCGTTGCTGTCTTTACGTTGGTTACATCGATAATTCTCGTACACCATTTTACCGATGAGATAGAGCATGTGAAAGAATACGATAATCATGGTTTTTATTGATAAATAAAACGTTAAATTTCAAAGCAAATTCACATTCCGTTGAGCGCGAGTTGACATTTCGCACACACTGGCAGCCATATTGTTGTTTGCCCCCACTCTCGACTCTCCGCGACGCGCAACGGGAAAAATGTGCAATTCTTATTTAAGGGAATAAGCGCGTTCAAACGAATATCATATCTTTCGTAACGCTTTCACCGGTAAAAACATATTTGCTTCTTGTTAGCACACGTAAAATTAGTTGAAAGGAAAGTGATTAGTGGTAAAAGCAATGAGCAGTCTTTTTCGGTGTACGTACTATAATTTATTTCATGGTTCAATAATATTAAAAATAATACGATTATCTATACGATGTTGATAGCCAGTCTAAGGGAGAGTGTTTCCTAACCAAGCAAAACGTCGTGCGACGATGTACATGCATGGTGTATATTCTTCTTTCTTTCATATAAATTATCAGTTATCATTGACTTCCGCGCTCATCAATCTCGTTATGCATTTATAATTCATCGTATATACATATATATATCTATATATGTATATCTGTTCTTATAGTTTTTTTTTGTAATTACAAGCACATTGTTCTTTTGGACATGACGTCTCCAATGTTCGCAGATTATATTATATATAATATATATATGCTTAGCATGTCGTGTCATTATAATATTTTATTTTATTATATTTCGTATAGGCATGTGTACGAGGTAACACACGACGATGCTCTTTATACGTTAAGTGCTTGAGGCGGTACATGCGATTATGCGCTTTACATACATACATATATATACACATATGTATAAATGTATATGTATATATATATATCTTAAATGCAAGAGATCGCTTAATGGCCGTTTCATTTACAGCCCTCAGGAACATAAAATTCATTTGACATTGATTATAATGAATTTTCATTAAAATGCGTCTCATTTTGTTTCTTATTTTTTTTTCTTCTTCTCTTAAGTATCTACACAATCTCGTGGGAAATTCGTCGATTTCCAATAATATTATCTTCTTGTATTTACAGAGAAAGGAAAAAGGAAAATAACGCACGTTGAAGATCTCATCGCTCCGGTGCGCATTATATCTCACTCTTGAGTCATCGAAATGCGGATTGTCAATTAGCTTCTTTCTCTCTCCCTATATGTATATGTGTGTGTGTAATTGCCATATCATCTTTGACAACAAACACTCGAACACCACATGTTTCCTGTTCCGGTTGTTACCGGTCGAAATCGACATACACTTTATAAATCTTGTTCTTGGCGCTATTATGGAATAGAGGTGTGCAATAAATATTGGAGGGTTTTGCGGATCGAATAGCATTTAGTTAGAAAAATTGCCCAAAAATGTTTCTAGTCGTCAATCCTGCAGGCTCCTTGGAACATTATTATGGTGCAATAATGCGAATATCTTTTAAAGATAGAGCACCCTCGAGAGCCTTTATATCTTCTTCTCTTATCATTAACAATATCGCGTACGAGGTACACGCTTCATAGAAATGTCGAACTTTCGTGCTACCTTGCTCGATGAAGAAAAAAACAAACAAACAAACCAAAGAAGATTCACATAACGCAGCCCAATGTTTCCACGCTTTGTTTAATTCGAACTAGCGATTAACAGGCATCGCTTCTCATTGAAATCTTATAGGCAAGAACCGAAATTATTCTGAGTAAAAGAAACTTCTTTTCTCAACCGAGCCTCGAATAGAGAATGATTGTAAAAGTTGAGCTTCGAATTCCGAGATGCATCGTCTCTCTCTGCGACTCTGCCATTATGCAATTATGAATATTATAATTGACAAAAGGGATTTTTAATCGACCAACACAGGCTGGGTTCTCTCTTTCTCTCCTTCCCCTCGGTTAATTTTTTTGGCACGTAACGTCCCTGTCTCACAATTATCTTCTTTATTAATTTCTCTGTTTTCTTCTTAATTTTTTTAATCAGCGAAGAATCCTGGCGCAATGAAAATTCGCGAGCGTTGAATTTTCGCGGTATTAGAATTGTTGTTTTTAACCGCATTAAGGTAGACTTTTCTCAGTTCGTAGATAGCTCGAAAATCTTACACGGCGTATGTACGTGAATTTTGAAAAAGAAAAGATTACAAATCGTTATCGATCGAGTCGCAATACTGATCTACCAACTTGCACACTCTAGTGGCAACTACTCGGTCGATACACGTTATCGCATCTTTTTCCCTAATTCCATCACGAGGAAAACTAAAATCCCATGTAACGCACGAACGAAGACTCGAGGTTTATGCTTTTTGTTGTTGCTTTGTTTTTAAACGATAAATATCACAAGTGGCAAAAGGGTCATACGGTGTATTATATTGAAATTCGCTTCGAACGAAGAGTTAGGAAACGAGAGGTAAATAGCTAAAAAAATCAAATAACGCGTTGCGAAGAAAGATCTTTTTGTTTTTTGTTTTTGTTTAAATACTTTCAGAGTTTCCGGGGATTCCCCCTCAGGCGTATGATTGATCCAACGATATAGCTATTTTGTTTCCCTTCTCGACCCAATTTCTCAGTCTGCCTCGCAGTTCCTCGAGGCTCTTAGATTTCGCTTTGTTTATTCTCTTGTACTTGACGTCTTTTGGCTTTGTCACGGATCTGTGATTGCTCATTACCCTGTTGTAAGTGACCTGTGCCTGTTGGCTCTCGTCCCTGGGCCTCGTTTCCGTCGCAGGCGCGCTATTGTCCGCTTCCTGTGCGAGACGCTCGAAACTACCGTAAAGATCCTGCAGTCGTCCTTTGCCACTTGGCATTATTTTACTCGCTCTTCTTTCCTCGATTTCAGAATTTTCCGTCGATTCGGAGGGTTCCTGATTGTTCTCGCTATCGACGTCCTCCTCGACCGAGTACACTGTCTCAAGAATCTCCGGTCTTCTGAGATAACCGTTGCTCCTTCGCATCGACGAGTACTTGCTCGATGGCTCGACCGCATCCGATACGGAACGTATCACCGTCACGTCTGTGATGTTTGAACGAAATCTAAAAATCATACACGAGTATTACAATCATTGAAAGAATTAATTTTTAACATTGAATTTGAAAACAGAAAGTTGCAGGCAGAAGTCTGGATTGAGAAATCGTTCTACCTGGGTGGTGCTGGATCATCCGCGGCTTCCTCGAGTACAACAGCGCTGTCGCTGTCGCCAAGGCTGTCCAGACGATCGAGAGCGTCGCACGGTGGTGAGTCTCTCGTTCCGCTATTCCTCTCGGCCAATCGATTTTGCAATTGTCTTATTACTCTTTGCTGTCGTAGAATTATAGCCTCCCGTTGCGCCAGACTCGCCTCGATCTCCTTCTGTTT
The DNA here is from genome assembly GCA_964007305.1 of Netelia melanura. Lineage (NCBI taxonomy): Eukaryota > Metazoa > Arthropoda > Insecta > Hymenoptera > Ichneumonidae > Netelia > Netelia melanura. The sequence continues at coordinate 23,516,130 of OZ023259.1, forward strand.
TCTGCATAATCTGGACTCGAACAACAGCAGCTGGGACGACAGGGTTCGCAGCTGTTCGGCCTTTTCGCGAGTTAATCTCGCAACAAGATCCTCCTGCGGAAACGAACCAACGCATTTCAACATTAATCTTTTTGTAAATTTAACGAACTCCGCTTGCAGTCTTCGACTGTGTTATTATTTTTAAGTTGATATTTATTATTACTGTATGATTTCGCCACGGCTGTTGCGATATAGCGAAGTAAAGGCTCATTTATATTTATCACTTTGGATGTTCTGTAAGAGGATGGATATAGTTAAATGATAGAAGATTTAGTGAGATGAATATTAGCTTTATTATTGATCGGGATTACCGATCAACCGTCGAACTCGGGATCTCGCACCGAACTGTCTCTCCTTTGTCCTTGGTTATCTCGGCTGTCGCAAAATACCGCTCGAGTCATGTTGACTACCTTTCAGGACTTATAATAGCGCGAGAACATCTTAAAGGATATTTGAGGCTCACAGTACAGCTTGGAGGAATCATCCAAAGTGATAAGTGTAAATTGCCTTTACTTTTCATATCGTTCTAAGTGTACGCTAAAGATGAACGATAAAACATATTGACCCTTTACCAACTTCTGATAAAAGAATCGTTCCTCGAATCGATTTCTCTTCCAGAATGAAGGGGCAATGTAAAATGTAAACATACGGTTCGTTCATTCACTTATCACTCTGGATGATTCCTCCAGGATGAACATTTAAAGTGATAAATGTAAATGAGTCTTGAAGAAGAGTAACCGTGTGGGTGAAATGTGAAACCACGGAACTGGATGAAAATGTATAAACAAGAATCGTTGTTCCGGATGATTTAACTTTGCATGATTCACTTTGGATGTACATGCAGAGTCATAAAGTGTAAATTTTGTTTAGGGACGAGTGTCCACTGCAGTTTCGGCGCAATGAGAAAGTGACTGGAGCGTGCGCGAGACTCGTGCACGTTTTAGTCCATCGGGATCTTCCCTTTCTCTATTTTGTATTCGTGATAATGACCGAGAGAAAAGCCCGTTGCCGACTCATGAATAAAAGACTCGAGTCGGTAACGTCGAGCGACTTGAGTCCCAGACGCTCTATCGTTCATTTTATAGCCAACAAACGAGCGAGAACGAGAAAAGTGGTTTCGTTTGGACAACGCTGAATAAGTGGATGTATCGACCAACTGGCTGCTATCTATCCATCGAAGCGCGTTAATATTGAACAGCTCTATCAGGGCCAACGGGAACTCTGCTCGATGGATCTCGCATTAAATTCCATTGTATACGAGAGGACGGTGTAAAATGGAACTACTATGCACAAATTAGTTTAACAAAGCATATTCGAACATTGAGAAAATCCATTCCAAAGTTTTGGAACGGATAAAGGGACGCGATAGAAATTGTGTTACGTATTATGAACGATATCGTGCAAATATTAATATATTCGAGGATAATTGTTTAATAAATAGTACGAGAGTCCGCGACCAAAATTTTGACATCATAGCATTACGGCCAAAACCATATAAAGTCGATAGCTGGGATTAGCCCGAACCAAAAAATAATAATAACAAAAATTTTCTACGTAACGTCTGACCTGACTGCATTTTCGAAAATGTTAACAAATTTTGTCGACCTGAATCATAGCAATACGTCTGATTTTCGAAATATAGTTGAATGATAGATCTCAAACACCGAAAAAACGTTTTTCAGACGCCAGTAGTGTAGCGCCTAGCAAAGAGACCCACTTTCAAAAATTAAAAATGAGACAAAAAAGAAACTTATAGCAGCCCGTTTGAAAATCTTTTGTACAAGTTAATTTGGATTAGTTGATACTAAAAAATCAGTTTATAGAAGAAAATGTGAGCACCTTATGTTTTGAGACGGTTTTAAAAATGTTAAAAAAATTTACCGATCGGTAACATAGCAATCTGTCTGGAAATTATTCGACATGATGAAATGAGTTATCCAGATGAGTTAGCCAGATGCTACGTGCAAAACATCTGAAAACATTTTTTTTTGTAATAAAATGACAAAATCTATGTACATTTTCAATATCAGACGCATTGTGATAATACCGACTGCATTTTTTTGTGATATAGAAGAAACGGGCTCCCATCTAGATGCTACACTTGTATCCGTTAATATCCGTCTGAGTTGGGTTCAGAATCATCTAATCTAACGATTTTATACGGCTTTGGCCGTAAAACGATCGTGCATGGTTTTGGTCGTGGGCCCTCGTACTAAAATAAGAGATTAACCCTTTGAGCTGTAAGGACGCATATATGCGTCAGCCTATGCGTCTGCGGACCACATAAGCTTGAAAGTACTCAGGTCTCAAAGGGTTAAGAATTATCGACCGTTCGTTGAAACGCTCAAATACTCATTTCGACTGTTATGCAGAACAAAACACAGAAGAATTAGATTTTAGGGTTTTCAAAGTTTCTACCTAGGTACCACCCCGATATTTTGCCCAATGTCTCTCCTACATATATAAATATTGAATACACGTTTAGGTCGTCACGTCACAGGCCGGCACGTCTATGCAAATTTGTGTCGTGAGATCTCTTTTCCTCCGGATATTCCGTGGACTCTGTGCCATGCACCGGAGCTCGTTATCCATGTAAACTCTATTTCGTTTCCACTTTATATGCCGCGTTTCCCTTTTCGCATCAAGCTCGACCAGCGGTCCGACAAATTGTAATCGTAAAAGCGATGCAGACGCAATCTGCTAATAATTTCCTCTTGCGTTCTCCGATAATGGTCCTTCTTTGTAATATCTTTTTAACCTTATCGATTCTTGCATCCAACCTTTTGTCCAATATTCAAACGAATCCTCTCGCAATGTTTTCGACACCTAAAGAATTTTCAACAAAAACAGCTTTGAAATTATTCGCTCATGGAAATGTTACCTTACCACGTGTTTTCATTTTCGTAAATAAAATTTCTCGTATCTTGGCTACTCTTCGTGACTTAATTCTCATGAATCCCTGTATGCGCGTCGACCTATGAAAAATTGTTTTTTTTTTTGTGGAGCTTTGGTGGAGATTATTGAGGAGGAAATGGAGGAAGAGGAGAGGGGGGAATGCGTAAGAGGATTAGGAGGTGGCACGGAGCAATAATTTACCTGCAATTTGAGAGTCCTTCGCCAGGCGAGCATCTGGTGTGCCTGAGCCCTTTGCCTCGCCCTCAGCGCAGCTATAACCGACTTTGCTTCCTCCAATGACGTCACTTCCACCTCGATACTCTCGCGGTGAAGCTCTCCGCTCGTTATCGCGTTGCAATCGTTGCTTACCCGTCCCTCGGTTAATGTTCCCAACGGATGAACGCTCTCCAACGACGTCTCGTCGAAACTGAAATTATAGAAACAAAAAAAACGAAATCCTCTTAGTTTGTTTTACGGAAGTTGCGATTAAACGATTAATTCCCTTCTTTCATAGATATCTTCTACTTATGTTAGAGATGAATATTTACATAATCTTGAAAATTAGAATAAAACAATGCTGAATGTGCCGTACGTCGTAGAAACAATTTTATTTTTAAAATCCGGAATATTCGTTAATGATTTCAACTTCGTTAATATTTGTTTGATTTAAACGTTCTTAATTTTACATTATTATTCAACGAGATAAGCGAAACGGTCGAGTGAACGCGGCATTGCCATTGTTCTCGCACTGGTGAAAAATTCACACCCGCTCGACACGCGATATTCACTGATAAATAATTTTTCAACCCAAGGGCTCGTGCGTTATCGCTGTCGGTTTTATCAGGAGGGTTGAAATCACGCGAGGGTATTTTCATTCGTTCACGATTCGTTGGACTGTAATTACAAAGACAAGGGACTCGTGTGCATACGTTCTTGGTGGTCAACGGTGAAAATAAATGATGATAAGAGCGATGATAAAAGTGGCTCGCCGAATTAATTTATTTTTCACCCTTTTTTTTCTCATTGTTAATTCTCATTAATAACATTTTTAAGAACATGCTTGCGGCGAATAAATCTATGTTGTATTTATATCGCTATTGAAATTTGAAATTTAGCTTCGACGAATGTTTTGTAAATATATAAATGATTATTTATAAACATTTCTTTCTCTCATTAATGACATTTTTAAGAAAATTCTCGCTGCGAATAAATCTATGTTGTATTTATATCGCTATTGAAATTTGGAATTTAGCTTCGACGAATGTTTTGTAAATATATAAATGATTATTTATAACAATTTCTTTCTCTCATTAATGACATTTTTAAGAAAATTCTCGCTGCGAATAAATCTATGTTGTATTTATATCGCTATTGACATTTGGAATTTAGCTTCGACGAATGTTTTGTGAATATATAAATGATTATTTATAACAATTTCTTTCTCTCATTAATGACATTTTTAAGAACATTCTCGCTACCAATAAATCTATGTTGTATTTATATCGCTATTGAAATTTGGAATTTAGCTTCGACGAATGTTTTGTAAATATATAAATGATTATTTATAAAAATTCCTTTTTCTCAATAATGACATTTTTAAGAACATTTTCGCCGCGAATAAGTTTATGTTGTATAGCTATAGTAAACTTGGTGCATAGCTCTTAGACCAGGGTGGTTATTATAGTATGCAGAGGATTGCAATTGTACGGTGTAACTTCTCGCCTTTGTCCAATTCCCTTCTTCTCCTCATACATTTCTCCAACCTCAATTCTACCATCAATCACTCCGTGAACCTGCCGTTTTTCTTAGGTGGATTCCAAACCACCGAGAGCATAAAAAAAGCACATAGAAAAAATCCATTGATGCCAGCGGGAATCGAACCCGGAACCCTCTGGGTATGAGTCGAGAACGCTACTCCCTATGCTACTGCCTCTCTCGAAAATCTCTATTATATTTATATCGCTATTAAAATTTGATAGTTAGCTTCACCGAATGTTTTGTAAATATAAAAACGATTATTTACAAAAAATAACTGACTCGTTTCTCGAAGAGGATTTTTAGATAAAAATGGCGGAGCTAGAGGTGAATCCACTTGGGGATTGTATATCTAGTATGTGGTATGCGGTATTATCAAAAATTTATTGCATATTACAAACGCTCTTTCTTTTCTAAAATTCTAGCTATAAATTTCATATTTATAACGATAGTAATTCAAGTTCCGCATCGTAGCTTCCCGTCGGCCAACCGACTCCTTCAACGGCGGCGTAACGAAAACACACCTGCTCGTTCCTCGTTCCAGTGTCACGAGTATGGCGATTCTTTCCCATTTACCCTAGCAGTTCATTACCCAATATCTTCCCCCAAAAAACATTTCATTTAAAAAATATTCTTTCGCTCATTCGTGAATTTATAAATCCAAAGAATCGTCCTACCTAATAAAATTTAACAAACTTAATAATATCATTTTATTTTATGTTTCAGAAAGAAAAGTTGTAAACCTGGGAGAATCCTCGAATTTCTTTTCACCGAACTCGTCGTTTCCATTTCCTTCCAACATTCATCGCCTAATTTTAAGGCCAATCGAGGAAGCGCAGTGTTACATCGTCAATAAGAAGACCGCTGTAACAGCTCCCTTATTGTACCGTCATTGCCAGCGCGGTTGGCTCTCTTTCTCAATTAACGTCACTGGTAAGAGAAAATGGAAGTTACCGTCTCGCTATGAATCGACTCGACGTTTATTTTGGCTTTTCTAGCTCCATCGTTCCTCTTTTATATATCGACGTGCTCGTTCGTCTGGACCTAACTCGAGGATCGAAACGCGACAAGCCGACGTTCTTTTCAAGACATCTTCCACAACACCATCTATCCACCGATGCAATAAAAACATCTTCGCAACAGTCTAGTAAGAATTTCTTGGCTCGAGATATACAAAATGTTCAAATTTATGACATATAAATAATATACCGGATGTTACATTGCAGAAGTATTCGATGTCCTCAAAAAAATAACCACGAAGGAAGCCTGGAGCACAAGTTTACCCGGTATGGATACAAAGCAAACCCCCAGCTTTCGCACAATCTCTCCTTCTCTCTCTCTCTCTTTGTCTCGCTGCTTTCAACATTATCAAAGACAGTGATAGTGGAGGATGGGGCTCGCCCCTATAGGAGACTCAGCGAGCGTACGTAACGAGATGTTTGAACCTGAGATTCGATGCCTGATTACTGATTATTGACCAACGATGGACAGGTGGGTAGTGGACTAATAAACGAATCTTCGCGCATGGATGAGCACTTTGAGTGTCGTGGATACCGGATGGACGTTATTTACCCTATCGGGTTTTGTTATTTGCTTGTACATTAGTGAATGTAATTGTCGTAGAGTGAAATCAATAATTGTTATAATCGAGACGAATTAATCCTCGTGATTAATTTGTTTTGAAAATTATTGTCGTATTTTGCGGACAAAAGTGCGATTCGTTATTAATTCGTCATTTATCATTCTTTGGTTTGCTTAATTATCTTTATTTAAAACATGTTTCAGGGAATTGGAGTGCAGCTGAAACGCTTGGCATAAATGATTTCACGGCTGGACGATCAAATATTTACATCGAGGATTTCTCGTCTGGTGGGAGGATTATATCGGTTAAATAAAGCTGAACACGCTCGTCGATTTTCGGGACGTCGCGTTGAACCTTTGGAGATTGAAAATTAACGACGACATCGTCGAGTCGAGCGATGTTTTACCGTCGAGTCGAGCGAGGTTTTACAACGAGGAAGATCGAAATGCTATTTTCAAGCCGGATCCCTTCGTAATCGATGAACTTTTCTTTCGTTCATAAAACAAAATACGATTTTTTGAAAGAAATTCTGATCGATAAATTGTTTATTTAATTAACAAAGTGGATAAACGATTTTCGTCTCAATACCGAATTATTAAACTTTTTAATAATTATTGTCAAACTACAAATTAAAAATAATTATCCCATTTTTGTAAATGAACAAAAAACCGATCAGAATTTTTCAAAATCTTTGTTTTGGATCGAATAATCTACTAATCGCCTTTGTACAACTCGTAGAACATCAAAAGTTTCACGAAGAAATACGGAAGAAAGTACGTCGACTAGTGAAGAGGATAAAGAAAAGCTTTCGACGTGAAAAATCGGTGCGAAAGATGCGCGGTGCCCAAGCCCAAAAAGCTCTCAGCGATGATACAAATTATAAACAAAGAGAAACTAAAAATAGCTATCGGTTCCACGTGCAAAAAACTTGTAAATACGTCAACCGATCGACGATCGGGAGGAAAAAGAAGGTAGTCTCAAAAATCGATCGGTGCGAATCGGCTTCAAGCTTCGAAGCGTATAATCTCGGACAACGTGCCCAGCCTGGGACAATCCCAAATGTTCTATCCTTACGTTAGTTCCATATTATGCCGCATCGCGCTTGTAAAACCGAATCGTCACTACGTCTTACAAAATTATATTTTCGATTTCTTCGACTCGCTTCAAGAACGTTTCACGTCTTCTCGCCCCTCAATTTCTCTCCCACGCTTCGAAACACTACAATTCGTC
>OZ023259.1:23523830-23635494 GCA_964007305.1 Netelia melanura
TTTGCCTCGAGTACCCAAATGTTCGTGATCGACATAGATATATATATATATCGATATATAGGTATATATATTATATAGTAATTATTATTATTATATTCGGGTTATAATATAATTATAAAAATATAATATAACATATATATTATTATATTATATATCATATAATATTATATAATATCATAAAATCATAATAATAATATAATAATAATAATAAATTTATATTTATTATAATAATATGTTCATTATTATTATTATTATTACAGTATTATATATTATTAGTAAGTTATATATACAACGTCAAATATATTCAGGTTATAATATAATTATAATAATATAATATAATATAATATTATTATATTATATATCATATAATATTATATAATATCATAAAATCATAATAATAATATAATTATAATAATAAATTTATATTTATTATAATAATATGCTTATTATTATTCTTCTTATTATTATTATAGTATAGTAATATATTATTATAATATTATATATTATTAGCAAGTTATACAAATAACATCAAATATATCGAGATAGGAAGATAAATCCCGTAGAGATGTTGCGAATTAGCAAGGTCCACGCGGAAGAACGAACTCGAGCCCCCCCCCCCCCTCCCCCCCTCGCCCCTGAGGGCGACGGGCTTCGCGAGAACGACGTGCTCTGACTCGGCTCCTCCATCACGTCCTCGTCGCCAATCTAACGAGGCTCGATACCCACTCGTCGCGACTCCCGCGAGACGCGACCCCATAAATCTATCCTGATTAACGATCAAAGTTCTAAATTTTCTTGAAAATAAATATTCTATCCTCACTCGACGAATTATCGACCAATCGACTATTCGTCACTCATCGTGTGCTCGAATATCGTTAAGAACAACGACAAGCTTTCAAATGAAGTCAATTTTTTGATTCCACCGAGAGAATTTCCCAAGATACTAATCAATTCTTAAGAGCGTGTTACGCGCGTTATTACGAGGAATGTCGGTGGCAAAATACCGCTATGCGCAAGATTGTAACGCTGTGTAGAGAGGAGATTATAAACACGCGCTCACTGTGACCGAACACGTGACAACATCTGTCCCCCTGGGTGGGGTTCGCAGTTATTCGCGCCATATGCCAGCTAGCGAGCGAAGCAAGCTTTATTCTCGCGCTACGAGTTGTTATAAAGGCTCGTGCCGTAGCGACGGCGTCAACAACCGGAGATTTCTGCCGCGATGCGTTTTTTTCCAGTCTCAACCGTCCTCCGTATAAAAATCGCGAGAAAATTCAAAGTAAATTTATAGATCGTTGTCTCATGAGAAAAATTTAATTTATTTAAAACAAAAATCGTCTCGTTTGAGTTTTGTCGCGAAACAATTAATTTTGTTTACTCAAATTTGCTCGATGATTTTTCATTGAACTCGATCATTTGAATTCCTCCTGGCCTCCCCGCCATCTTAGACAACACGTGGCACCTTTCAATCGCTTCTGGCTGTTTTATATCTCATTGTCGGATAAAAGGCGATCAGAAACGATAGCGAGGCGAACAAACACGTAGGTAAGCACACGCAGGCTGTGGACAACGAGAGTAGGTACACACACGCGCCACGACATGGACGAAAGTCGAGATCTAAAAGGGAAATCGAGCGTGCGATAGTCAACCAGCTCGCGCGAACGTTATTTCATACAGCGAGAGAGACTCTGTTGCTGCTGCTGCTGTTGCTCGTCGAGTTCGAGACTTTCCAGATTAGATCTCTCGGTTTGTAAGCAGGCTGATAAAATAGTACGATCGAAAATGCGAATGAAACGTGTGCAAAAAATGTTGTTCTCTTATAATAAATGTTAATATTGAAATGAAACAGTTGTTGCAGAATTCTTCTGACATTTTTATTTGTCACTGTTAAAATGAAAATCCGCGAGATTGATTTGTATTTTAATCGCAAAGTCGATAATTCTACGAGCATGCAATTGACAGAGAAAATTAAAAAATATATATATAGGGTGAGTTTCATAAAGTGTACTCAAACTTTATTTTAAGGTAGATGGGATCATTACAAACAAAAGTTGCAAATATACATTTGGAATATTTTCAATAGTTTACGAGATATAAATGTTTAAAGTTAGACCAATCAAAGCGCGCCGAGAAGCGTTGGAGCCGCCCACTCCCTAGCCGTACAGATAGCACAGTGTAAGGCGTTATATTTGGAGTCGTAAAATCAGAGTAGTCAATTTTATTTATTATATTACTATGCAGTAATTTTTACGTCTCGGGCATTGGCTAGTAGGCCGGGGGGTGGGCGGCGCCAATGCTTCCCAGTCGCGCTCTGATTGGACCACCTTTAAAAATTCCTATCTCGCAAACTATTGAAAATATCCCGAATGTATATTTGCAACTTTTGTTTGTATTGATCCCATCTACCTTAAAATAAAGTTTGTGTACACCTTATGAAACTCACCCTGTATACATAAATCAAAACAAGCTTTACCTTAAATTATAATATATGTCCACCGAGAATCAGGTCACCGTTCATTTATTTCTTACATTCGCACGAGCCAATGAATAAAATTGGTTCGACCAGAATCGAGGCTAAAGCGTAATAACGTAATAAGAATTCTATTTTTGCGCCCTCGACCTCCATCAACGTTTCGACGGATTTAAGATAGGTCAGGTGTCGAATTGCATCGCGAAATACGAAAAGAAAATTCTACGATCGAATTTCACTCTCGATCGTGAAAATTTCATATTTCGATAAGCTGATACAAAAAAACGTCTAGGAGCGTCCAGACGTTTTTACCGTATAAACATATTCAACGATAATTTTCTCGGGATAATAATATTTACGACATCGAGAAAGAGAGATGAGAAGAAACGACGCGATTCCTTCTGGCGGAATCGCGCGTGGATTCGACCATTCTTCCCACGCCAACTGTATACAGGAATATTATACCTTAATCCCCCCCCCCCCCCCCCCCCCCCCATGTATAGATAAACCTCTCTTCTCTGTTGGTTTCGCGCATAGTTGGGAGAAAATTTAAGCATATGAGAAGCTTCATTTTCATTCTCTTCCTTCCCCCCCCCCCCCCCCTTACTCCCTCTCCTTTCCGCTCACCCTCTCTTTCTCTCTCTCTCTCTCTCTCTCTCTCTCTCTCTCTCTTTTCATTTCTCTCTCTCTTTTCCTTTTTCTCTCTGTCTCACTGTATAAATCTCGTAGCTACTTCGGTGGTTTTGCATCTCCGAGCTACGTCTCTCTACGATTTAACATCCTGCGAGGACGCAAATTTGTGTATACACCCGTATTCTTATACGTATGCGTGCGAGCTACGTCCTCGAGCACGTCCATGTATGTGCTACGCTCGAGTCTCTTTTGCGTACACGGTGTCTGTTTCTTACGACTTTATCCGCAGGCAAGAATCTCGCCATAACCGACAAGCTCGCTTCGTTATTCCATTATTCCTATTACCTCGTATACACGACGATATTTTTAGTTTATTAATTATTGGACTCGAACAAATTTTAAACTATAGGTTTTCAAATATTTTCTTCTATACCGAATTCTTGCACGAGACAAATTTCACATATGCAAATATACCAAAACAAAATATCTAATCAACAAATAATAATGAAAATAATTGTTTTTCCAAATATCTCACTTTTATTAATTAACTCTGAAATTTCTAAATTGTAATAATTCCTCGCAATGGACAAATTTCACAAACCCAAATATACAAAAAAAAATCTAATCAACAAATAATAATGATAATAATTGTTTTTCCAAATATCTCATTTTTATTAATTAACTCTAAAATTTCTAAATTCTAATAATCCCTCGCACTGGGCAAATTTCACAAACCCTAATATACAAAAAAAAATTTAATCAACAAATAATAATGATAATAATTGTTTTTCCAAATATCTCATTTTTATTAATTAACTCTAAAATTTCTAAATTCTAATAATCCCTCGCACTGGGCAAATTTCACAAACCCTAATATACAAAAAAATATCTAATCAACAAATAATGAGAATAATTGTTTTTCTAAATATCTCATTTTTATTAAATAATTCTAAAATTTCTAAATTCTAATAATTCGTCGCACTGGACAAATTTCTCAAACCCAAATATACAAAAACAATATCTAATCAACAAATAAAGAAAATAATTATTTTTCCAAATATCTCATTTTTATTAATTAACTCTAAAATTTCTAAACTCTAATAATTCCTCGCACAAGACAAATTTCCCATCCCCAAATATACGAAAAAAAAAAGATATCTAATCAACAAATAACAAGAACAATTTCTTTACCAAATACCTCACCTATATTAATCAATTCTAAATTTTAATCGTTCCTACAAACAAAGGTAAATAGTAATTACATTTTAACTCCAGCAACTCTCTACTTATCGAATTATTAGTACGTATATGCATATACGAGTACAGTCAAGCCCACAACTATATCGACGTCGTGTGCTCGGGCGACCCGAAGCGGTGCTATTTATATAAAACCAGATCCAGCACAATAGCGACTTTCTACTCCTACACGCGCTCTCGGGCCCAGCCGGAGAACGGGGCCCCACGTTCTCGCGAGGATCGAGATACTCGAAGTACGAGCGAATGGGTCCGGAGTCGAGGAGCGGGGGAGGGGGGGAGGAAGGGGCGAAGGTGGGGGGGGATACGCAGTCGTAACCAACAACACAACGATCTACAATACAGATATACGACAAGAACACAATGTTTTTTTTTTTATTTTTATTTTAAAGGTATCTTATATAAATGTTCTCGCTCGTACCTACATAAATCAAGGTGGATAAATGTTTGTCGCGGTACGGTCGTTCGTCGCTCGAAAATCGACACTTTTCGACATTTCGCCGGAGGCTTCGTAACGCGGGAGGTGCCCTCGTCTTTTGCTGTTTTAGCGGCGTGACGAGAACGCGAAGAAAAGCCTTCTCGACGCGGTTTTCTCGATTTTATGACTCGGGCAACGAGAGTTCTTAGCGCTCGATATAAATCGATCTTCGTAATCGCTGAGACGATTTTGTTTTTCGTTTGTTTTTTTTGTACGATCTAATTAAAATTTTTCTCTCGTCGCTGTTGTGTCCCGAGAACAGGATTAATAATAATGATAACAATAATGATAATAATGATAAAAAATAATAATGACAATAATGATAATAATGATAAAAAATAATAATGATAATACTGATAATAATGACAATAATGATAAAAAAAATAATAATGATAATAACGATAATAATTATAAAAAAGATAATAATGATAATAATGATAAAAATAATAATAATGATAATAACGATAATAATTATTTAAAAAAATAATAATGATAATAATGATAAAAATAATAATAATGATAATAATAATGATAATGCGGAATAAAAATAGGAAAGAAAGATTAGCGGGGCTTGCGAACGAAAATAATCGTCGATCAATCATTTGAAAATGGTAACGAAACCGTTGGCTCTCTCCTCGATAATCGAGTTCAAGACCCTCTCTCGCGAGAGTCCCGGGAAGAGAGGATAAAACTGGTCGTTGGTTCGCGCTTCTTGGGATAGGTTCGGTCGGACCAAACAAACCACATCGAAGGATTAATATTTCATAAATATTAATGAGATTCGTCGCGAGATATGAGGAGGACGGGATATATAATACTCGTTGCAACGGAGTAAGGTAGGTAGGGGAGAGAGGCTGGGTGGGGGAGGGGCAAGGAGGAGAGATGAGAGGTCCGCTGACCTTAACCCACTGACATTCGCCGTACTCTCCAATACTTTTTATATTATATTTTCTCTCTCTCCCTCTCTCTCTCTCTCTCTCTCTTGCACGTTCTATCTTTTGAAATATCGCACGAGGCCGCTTGGTCGCTGCTACGACAGAGAGGGAGAAAGAGAGAGAGAGAGAGGATTCCCTGTTGCGGAAGTGCACTCTTCACGGTTTTACACGAACGTCATAAATCTCGTGAGCTCTCCACGGTTCAGCCTCGCATGTCTGGCTTACTGCCCTCGCGTACCGCGGCTAGAATCGAGAGGGGGGAGGGGGGGGGGTATAGCGCGCAAGCGCGGGAGACCCGAATCGCCAACCAAATTTCTCCCGGTGCTCTCTCTCTCTTTCTCTCTCATACAAACGCACACGCACACATATATTAACATAAAACGAGACTACAAGATGCGAAATTGCATACTCGTGGCAATACTTGCTAACCTGGGCGAGTTAAATTGATATTTGTGCTTTATGTTCTCTATATATATTGAAGATCAAGGTATATATGCGAGAACGAGAATGAAAAAAAATGTAATAAAATTGAGCCGACGGAACTCCCGGGGACGTCGGTTACGTAAAGTTTTATAACCGTAAACATCTTTCGATCTTGTACGATCGTCCAGAAACGTATAGCTTTATGATATATATGTATATATCGGCGTGTCACCGAGTCCATAAGGCAAAGACACGTGTCTCATTAAAAAAGGCAGAGAGAGAGAGCGAGCAGGTGAGAGGGAGACAGAAAGAGAGAGAAAGAGAGAGAGAGAGAGAGTAGGACAGGAGAGAGAGCGAGAGCCAAAAATATACAGGGTGAGTTTCATAGGGTGTACTTAAACTTTATTTTAAGATAGATGGGATCATTACAAACAAAAGTTGCCAATATATATCAGTGATATTTTTAATAGTTTACGAGATATAAACTTTTAAAGTTGGGCCAATCAGAGCGCGCCAAGAAGCGTTGGTGCCGCCCATTACTCTCGCCCTAGCCGTAGAGATAGCAGAGTGTAGGGCGTTACATTTGGGATTGCATAATTCGGAGCAGTGAATTTTATTTATTATATTATTACGCAGTCATTTTTATTTCTCGGGCATTGACTGCTCTGAATTTTGCCCAGCGCGCCGAGAAGCGTTGAAGCCACCCACTCCCCGTCCTAACAGCCAATACCCGAGAAATAAAATTGACTGCGTAATAATATAATAAATAAAATTGACTGCTCTGAATTTTGCAACCCCAAATGTAACGCTCTACACTATCTTTACGGGTAGGATGAGAGTGGGCGGCACCGACTCTTCTCGCCGCGCTCTGATTGGACCAACTTTAAAAGTTTATATCTCATAAACCATTGAAAATATCCCAAATGTATATTTGCAACTTTTGTTTGTAATGATTCCATCTACCTTAAAATAAAGTCTGTTACACCTTATGAAATTCACCCTGTATATATATATACCGGGTGGCCCACATAACTCTTAACAGCTGAATATTTCGGAAACTATTTGTCCAATTAAAAAGTTGTTTATGACAAAGTTTTATGCTTTCGAGGGGCCTTTCTAACTATACAAATAGGAAGTTACTCCCTGCCCCCCTTTATGGGGGGCGGGGGGTAACTTTACAATTTCAAACGGGACCCCCTATAAAATGTTAGGTGGTTGGATTCTACGGGAAAAAACAAATAAATTTTATTTGAAACATTTTGTTGTCAGATGTGATTTTTTGTCAGATAGGGGGTCCCGTTTGAAATTGTAAAGTTACCCCCTGCCCCCCATAAAGGGGGGAAGGAAGTAACTTCATATTTTTGTAGGTAGAAAGGTCCCTCGAAAGCATAAAACTTCCTCATGAACAACTTTTTGATTGGACAAATAGTTTCCGAAATATTCAGCTGTTAAGAGTTATGTGGGCCACCCTGTATATCGTTGTCTCCTAAGGGTCGTCGCACTTTTATAGATTTGTCCTCACCGGTCTGCGCCCTCTGTGCTTCGTGGGAATGAACCTTTTGAGGCAGGGAACCAGAAGAAGGACCGGGAGTCGAAGCTGTTCTACGCATCTTGTAACTCATGTGTGACTATATACGTATTTTATGCCTATATATATACATATATATGCTCGTCTGTGTATTTATGCGGTGCAAGAAACCGCGTGGTGAACTGGTTCTCGACTCTTCCTCTTTTCTCTTATTCTTTTTTCTCCCTTCTTTCTTCCTTATCTTCTCCTTGTTTTTTGGATTTGTTTCTTTTGTTTTACTATATTCCTGCATACATATATACATATATACGTGTGTATGTGTGTGTGTTTTTATCCATAGCACACGCGTTTCACCGCGGGGAATATTAACGAGCGCGAAACGCCTCGCGACTTTTTTTGCCTCGAAACAAATTTCTCATCGACTCGCTCTTCCTATCGTCGAGCTAATGTTCCCAACGATATATAATTATTATCGCGAAACAACAAACTAGCTCGAGGTTTTCTTTTTTTCTACCTTGAACGATAATTTTCCAAAATCGTAAAACTCTTATCGATCTCGCTATCGAAATATCGATAAATATATTGCCAAAAAAATAAAAGAAAATTTAACGCACGTCCGTCAGAGGTCGCTTGGAAATACCGCATTCCCGATTTGGCCCACCTGTGAATTTCGCTCGTCCGCACGTGTCGGAATAATAAAAGCTCCTCGGCGCGCATTGCCCTCCGAATATTTATGAGGCAAGCGACGAGTGCTGTCCGAGGGTGAGCGAGAGAGAGAGAGAGAGAGAGAGAGAGAAATCGAATTTTCCACACTTCCAGAGAAATTCTCGCCCATATTTCTTCTCGAGTTAAACCAATTTCTTCTTTTTTTCATATGTCAATTAAAGCCATCTACGATTTATTAATTATTCATTAATATCTAAAGATTTACGATACGAATGAATAAAGTGAAAAAAAGTAACGTCGATCGAACGAAATAAAATGTCGATTTGTTCAGATTTTGTTTGCATACGGAGTCACGATTAATTAAATGTCTTGCCGATACGTGGAAACAAGATCGTGTGATTTATCAATCGTTAATTACCGTATAAACGTCCTGTATACGTTGAACGTAACGAGAAAAAAAAAATGGCGATCTCTCCCTATTTCTCTTGCGTAGCGTCTGTAAAGAGTTAGGGGGGGGGGGGGGGGGGGTGAAATCGTTTTCCAACATTCTGGCCCTGGCGCTTGCGCACTACGCGCCTCGGTCCATACACCGACCAATGGGAACGAGGCGAGAGCGCGCGCTTCGTTGGAAAATCGCTTTCCCGTGTCGAATGAGCGCCATTTTTTTGTTTCTTTCTTATTTTCCTTCGTTTATTTATTTAGCCGCTGGGGCACGCGCGTCTTTATCCAAAACGCAAATTCCGCGAAACGCGAAACGGCGAATCTATTCTCGTCGCTTCCGACAGCCGAACGGAAATCAAGATTTAGACAACGTGTTTTCGTTCAACTTTTTTTCTTTTACTCGAGCAAACGTCTCGCAATATTTATTTATTCGTTGGTTTTTTTGTTGATGTTGTTTCCGTTCGAAGAAAGATCGAATTTCGAATTCAAAATTCACATCGTCGATTCCTCCCCGTGAACGTTCCGGAACGAAAAATTCTCCAATTTCACTTGTAGTTATGTGGAAAATTGCAATTTCATAAACTCGCCGAAGTTTGACGAATTACAATGGCGTTCTACGTTCTTGTTTTTTTGTTTTCTTCAAAAGAATTCAAAGTACCGTGAAACGATTAATCTTTTTGTTTAGAAACAAAGTGGAACGTTTAGAAATTGTTCGGTACGATTCTCAACATCTCCGAGATAATAAGAACGCTTCTTTTTTAATCGAAAAAATAATTAATTTAATGCTTCGAATAATTACTCGAAATTTCTATGAAAAAAAAAAAAAGCAAAAAAAAAACAATCCACCTCGTAGTTGGAACATCTTGGGCAATCGAATATTTTGTAGCATACCCGGAACCGCGGCGACGTTGGTAAAAGAGAAAGACAAAAAGAGAATAAGAAAGAAAGGATAGTATGCCGGCGTCTCGTCCCCCTGCCCCCCCCCCCCTCCCCCTCCTACTCCTCTCTCCCTCGATTACTCGGGCAAACCCGTTCTAGTCAGGATTTGTTCCGGGACTGGTTTCCGTTTCTCGCACGCGCTCGTTCGCTCGTTAAAACGGCCACGGCGGCGAGTTAGTCGCGCAAGACGCTTACCCCCCCTTGTGCCCCCCTGTGCCCCCCCCCCCTCTTGCTCGCGTAACGAGAAAACCGTGTAGCTGTCCCGCGGTTGTACGTGCGCGACGTGTAACCCTCTCCTGTCCCTTTCCCTCATTTGCGAATTTCAATGCCCCCCCCCTTGCCCCCTCTGCCCCCTGCCCGACTCCCCACTTCCTTTTTCCTCCATTCCGGTATGTTCTTCTTGTTCTTTGTCCTCGACGAAGCATCCACGTTCTTCCGGGAAATGGAAAAAAAAAGAACAAAATTGTTGGAAAGATCTAACCGGAAGTGAGATAAGAAAGATGTGGAGATAAGTGCGATAGCGACCACGTGGCGTATCGAGCTTTGGACGGAGAAATGGAATGAGAAAAATTGATTTCAGGGTCGGTCGGGTTATTGGCGAGGGGCAGAGGGGAGCACGCGATAAACAATGGAGGAGAGGGCAGAAGGAGAGGAAACCTCGACAAGTTCGAGACCGGAAGTGGGAGCTTGGGGTCAAATCCACAAGGACAAGTAAGAGAGAGAGAGAGAGAGAGAGAAAAGAAAATTTCCAGTCAGGTAGTTCGATCGAGAAACACGCCCCCCCCCTTCCCTTCCGCCCTGAGTCACCTCGGGAATAAAACAAAGTTTCCTCGGTAAAGCTTCGTACGGAATCTCAATTCGACCTGAGATATTTCGCCTCGAAGCGTACAGGACCGATATCATCCGGGAGAAGTGAGAGAGGAAGGTGATTCGACGATGAAGGAAGAGGAAGGATCCTGAAGGGAGAAAAAGGAAATTTTATTAGCCTTGGGAAAGCGACCGAGGGATAATGCGGGCTAATATGGACCACCTGAAATATTGCTCCCCTGTAACCGGCTGCTGGCCTAATCTTATTTTACGAGGGTCCGCTCCCTTTTTTCTCGCCCTCGTGCAATTTTATAGAATAGTTCTTTTTCAAAACTGGCTTTTTTCGTAAAAAAAAACGTGGCAAATTGGGTAATTTTAATAACGACCTTGAATTTATCTTCGTCCCTCATATATTATATTATAATAATAATAATATAATATATAAGGGACGAAAATAAATTATTATTATTATATATATTATATAATAACAATAATATTATTCGTATAATATTTATTATTATTATTATTATATAATATATATAACAATAATATTATTTATATAATATTTTTTATTATATAATATATATAATAATATTATTATTTATATGATATTTATTATTATTATTATCTAATATATATAACAATAATATTATTTATATAATATTTTTTATTATTATTATATAATATATATAATAATATTATTATTTATATGATATTTATTATTATTATTATTGTTATATTTTCATCCTTATCTATGTGAAAAAGTTAAACGGTAGAAGCTTCTCCTTCGCCTCACAACTTGGACGTATTTATTACGAATTACTGATGAAGCAATTAGTCCCGAAGTTTCAAACAAGGGGGAACAGTTTCGAGAAAAAGACTTCCGGTCTACTGGGAGAAAACAACGACGAGAAAATAAAAGATAAAATAATCGGTAGAGAGACGTAACTTTCCATGCGCTTCGAAACTTCACTGAGCGAGCGAGCCAAGTCCAACGGGGGGAGGGGCAAGGGGAGGGGGATTATAAATTCTATCGAAGTTTCTTTTTTCCTTTGTTTGAAAAAAATTGTTTTTTTTCTTTCCCTCGAGCAATAATCGCATCGTTCTATCTCTCTCTTCCTCAAGTTTCTTCGTTGTTTCATCTTTTTTCCAGTTGACGGTCGCGACTTACTGCCTACGTTGTTACGGAATCGTCCGTGTACGCGCGAATAATGCTTCCTCCGAGCGTCGATAGAGCGCGCTGAATAGCGTCTTACGATTGCCGCGATGTCGTAGGAAGAAGCGAGAGGGGAAGGTCCGAGATAAAGACACCGAGAGAGAATTCGAAGGACAATGTCTTAAAGGCAACCTTATCGCGACGACGTGACGTTGTACGTATACACGATGCACGCGGCGACCACGAGCGAGAGATCGCTGAAAGAATTTATTGGAATTCGGCACGCACGAGGTCAACAATGGCGACTTTCGGTCGCAACTTTGTTGCTTTTAAGTTCGAACGAAAATTCATCGATTCGAATGGAAAACAATAATTTTGATTGTGGGAAATTGATTAATTAATTGTGAGGAGTCATTAAATGGACGAGAACGTCAAATTTTATTGCTTAATAGAACGATTGCAATTATTCTATAAAGAGTAATTAATATATTTTTCGAATTCCTTAAAGCATGCATTTTTTAAATGATCGTGCGATCGTGAGAATTGTCACATGGGAGGTTTTTGGGAAATTGATTAAGAAAAGAATGTCAGATTGACGTAATTCAAAATGGTGGGCCCAATATGGCCGACCCTGACAGATAATTCTTCGCATTAATGTCGACCATCTTGGTCCGACATTTTGAATTTTAAATATCGAACATCGGATTCGTAATCAGTGATCCCAAAAATCCACTCTCATTAAATTTCAAATTATTTCCTTGGATAGATTCTTAACAAATGAATTTTTTTCGAAAAAATCGTTATTTTTTTAGTTTATGTATTTATAAATCTTATATTATAAGCAATTTTGTCAATTACACTGTATTTTTATGTTCTGTCTTCACTAAAGTAACTAACAGTGCAGAAAAACCAGATATAAATACCTTAAAATTTTCAATTTCGAATAAATTTTAAGTTATTTCCTTGGATATCTTCTTAACAAATGAATATTTTCGAAAAGATTGTCATTTTTTTAGTTTATACATTTATAAATCTTATATTATAAGCAATTTTGCCAATTACACTGTATTTTTATGTTTTTTCATCACTAAAAACTAAAACTGCAAAAAATCGAATCTAAATACCTTAAAAAGCAAATAAATTGGAAATATTAAAAAAAAATCGAGGTAGTTACCACCATGCTCCAAAGGCCTAATTAGTTACTAAAGACTCAAAACGATAAAGTAACATCAAACTTGGTAAAATTATTTTTTAATCAACGATTTTTCAATTACCCGATTAAATTCTATTACATCATCGATCGAGTTTGTTTCCATTCTTTCTCGATATATTTTCGACAAGATTGGAAATCAAGCCGTGCAACACAATAGTCAAATAATTTAGAAATGAAAATTAATAAGAGGATTTGAAAAAAAGATGCAAGTGTAACGGATACGCAGGTGGGGGAAAAATGGATGCTGGAAGGGATTTGAAGAATGAGAAAGGAAAGGGGGCAAGAGAGAGAGAGAGAGAGAGAGAGAGAGAGAGAGAGAGAGAGAGAGAGAGAGAGGATAAATCAGAGTCTGTGGAAAAGGCGACCACGGTTGCGGTGGTGCAAGATCTAGCGCTGAGTCGGTTGAGTGGGTGGGGGAGAGCGGTTGAATCTATCTTTATGTAAGTATATGTGTGAGAGAAGGAGAGAGAGACAAGTAGAGATAGAGTGGGAAAAACGAGAGGCAGAAAAGTGAAAGCCGCGGCGCGTTACGATCTAAACTATATCTCTCGTTTCAGCGGTTAGGTGGATGTTAAAGAAGAAGAAGAACAAGAAGAAGAAGAAGAGGAAAAGAGGAGAAGGAGAAGAATAAGAGGAGAAAGATGGAACGCCGAGATGAACGAGAACGAGAAAGAGGATGCTGCGGTGAATGGAGCGCGTGTTTTGAAGCATGAGAGGGGGGGGGGGGGGGGGGGGGGGGGAGAATTGGGAATAAAAAGTTCAAGCAAAACAGAGAGAGGAACGAGACTGTCTGCACCGCTCTGCACTCTTGAACTATCGAGACGAATCTGGACCACGATCGTGTCGCAAGATTTTCTTTCCACACGTTTGTTTTCCCTTTTGTTCCATCTCGTTGAAACACCAGGAGAGCTCCTGTCTCGCCTCGCACGTTCTATCAGCTTTGTTATTCTAATTTCTCTCTTTTCTTCTTTGTTCTCAAATCCTCGAAGAAATTTTCGACGATGTAGGTAAGTTTAAAATGATTTTGTATTAGAAGAATAGTTTCATCTCCTGGGGTTTTAATACGTTTTTGAAACATTAATCACGAGTCGAGATGTTGATTTTTGTTCAATATTTGAACCAACTTCCCGGGATTTTTAGGAAATCACAAATTTCCCAGAGGAAATGAATATTATATCCTTCTTCCCAGCTTTTCAACAATTCTCCATTGAACCGAAGTGGAGAGACTAAAAATTGTCCGTGTTTTTTGTTAACGTTCAATGGAATATTGATAAACAAAAACGTGTCACGCGCATTAAAGATTCAGCGTGGGACTCCCCTATACTTGGTCGCTGCAGCACCGCGCAGAACCACCCTGTGCTGTGCAGACCGAGGGTGTCAAGGCTGTACACAGCCCCTTCTTTTTACCTATACAACCATCTCGACGGCCATGAATCATCGATCCAAGTTTTTCGTCATTTGCGTTACGTCTCGTACCAAAAAACGCATTTCCTATTTTCAACTCCATTCCCGCAAACGATTTTTAAAATTCAGCCCATGTCCCATCGATTTTTTAAAATTCGCGTTTATAAATAAATTATTTTCAGCCAGAAATATGTCTTAAAACCGAGAATTGACGTAAGAAGGAGTGCGGTGGTTCAGTGGATAGAGCTCCGGACTCCCACACAGAGGACCCGGGTTCGATTCCCACTCGCGACACCAATAGAAAAAAAAAATTTTCTTATGTTTTTTTCTGCAATTCTGGTGGTTCGGATCCCACCAAAACAAATGTCCACGTTATTTGTGTTGCGTGGGAAGTCAGTGTGTTGGGCTTTGATGCTTCCGGAAGGCGGTTCTCATCACGCGGATGGTGAAGGCTGGTCGGGCAAGGATGGATGGATGGGTCCATCATACCTCACAGTTGAGGGAGGTGCCTCCGATGGTCGTGCTTGAGTTTACTCGGATTGTCACTGGGGGAAACTAGGCAGGCACCTGTATCGACTGAGGTTCTCTGCAGTTTCCTTCCGTCCACGGCAAATGCGATACAGCATAAAGGAGGATAGTGAAAGCGATTGCAGCCGGGATTCGCATAAAAAGAGACTGAATGTAGAAGAATAGGAATTGCAAAGCTTGTCAAAACCCGAGAAAGGTAGACAAGACGAATTCACAGATACAGATATATCTAAAAGCGATGAAAATATGCGAAAAAATAAGGTTAAAAAATGCTAAAAGAAAAAAAATCTAGACACTCGTTAAAGTGTGTTTTTTTAATAATTTAATGTAATTTTTTCACCATGGAGCGAGACCACCGCTCGACCGGACCACCGCGTGGATGCGATAATAATAGCACATGTCTCTCGTCGTATCGGTGGGTAATTACATTTAATGCGAGAGACCACACCGCCACGCATGCGCACCAGTGTCCTCAGGCTTCCCCCTCCCGCCTGGGACTCTTCTCGCGCACGTGCGCATCACTTTAAACGTTTTCTCTTCGGCAATTATTTTATTATTACGGTGACATAAATATATATATATATATATATACGAGAAGAAGTTCGTTACATCGTTCTCACTCTCTCTCTCGGTTTATTGTGCATACGCCTCGGACGCCACCGAGCACCATAAAACTCGTTTTACCTCGCGACATAAAGTGTTTTGCCGATTCAATTGCAATCTCCCATAGCCATTATATTCTCGCGACAATTTACTAAATATAATCGAGCCAAGATTACGATGCGCCTTCGCTCGAACTAAATTATTTATTTTCTTCTCGCCTATGTAATTAACGAGAACTTTTTATCTTTCGACGAATGATTTATAAATGATAATACGAAGGTGCGAATCGTTGAAAAAAAATTTAGTTAATGATCATTGAAAAGAAATAAATAAACAAGAGACATTCCCGAGGGAGTAAAAAATATGAAAAATTAAGTAAACGTAAGAACGTTTGTTTCTCTCGTTTCTTTTCCGAGATTGGCGTAGAGAAAGACGGAAAGAGACCGTTGGATTCCCCGGTGAAAGTCGTTCTATCGATGAAGGAAGGAGAGATGGATATTGAAATTTACATGAATATTCAGTTTTTTTTAATTTTTCACCGACAAATTCAAACAAAGCGCCATTACAATTATAATTTTCATGTTACGCGGGAAATTTCCGAATCCGTAAAGCTCTTAAAAAATATTTTTGGGGGAAAAATTTGTTGGCCCCCCCCCCCCCCCCCCCGGCGACTTCCGCGCCCAGTCGTTCAATTTCGTATTCATAGAAGACTCGCGGTACTTTGTCCAAGTTCTATTTTTTCTGCTCGTTCCCTTTCCCGAACGTACGAAACCTTAATTCAACCTCGCTCGACAATCCTCTTAGAGTCGAGAGCTTGTTTACCCTTCGCGTAGGGGACGAATCGCTTCGGTCAAAAGGCTTCGCGCTAATATGCCAAGTTCAAAATGGCCGTTGTCGATAAACAGTTCTCGTCACCTCGCTCAAGTCACATTTAACTTTTATTTCAATTAAAAGGCCCCGCTGCGTGATTTAATTATTTGCCGGATGAGAAAGGTTTTTGGAAATTAAATATTTGGAAAATATATATTCGTCTTGTAAATCCATATATATAAATATATATCCTATATATGAGAGTATTTATATTTATATATATTAATATAATATGAATCATATTAATTATAATTTTAATTTATATTTATATTTATGTATATTAATATAAATATAAATTTTTATTATAATTAATATCATGTTCATTATAATAATAATATATTATTAATATAATTATTATTATATATATATATTATATTATCATTATATTATAATATATTATTATTATTATATTATAATATAATAATAATAATAATATAATAATTTATTAGTAATATATATTATATAATATAAATATATACATATATATATATATATATATATTAATATTATATTAAGACGAATAATACGAGGCATACGTACGTAGGTATATCCCGTAAGTTCGCGTGTAAGTGCTCATTTATCGGTTCGCGTAATTGAAAGTGGATGGTAGTCTAGATTATGTAAATATACGTATCCGCACTCGGAGGTAGCGAGGAAAAGATTATAATAATCAGTGAACAAAACGTTTCGCAGGAAATGTACAAGTAAAACGGATGAGAACGAGTAGGCTGGGGGGAGGGAGGGGGGGGGGCAGAAGAAAGAAGATTATGGACGAAATCTCGAGCGTTCGCGATGAATAGAAAGAAGAGCTTGCCCGAGAAAGTCTCGAATTATACCATTTCCCTGTCAATTATATTCCATTATAATTCATCGTAATTATATCGCCGAAGCTCTTTTGCCTTTGCGCATCGCCGTCAGCGCATCTCCCTCTCCACTCCAACCCCCCCCCCCCCCACCTCTTTCTCGCTGCGCGCGCAACCCCTCATCGACCACGTTACGCATTTCACCAAAGCCCGCGCAAAACGGATCGTCCCTATCGTATATCTTAATTTTCTTCATCGTTGTACGTCAATTACCTAATGGGCCTTGCTCAAACGCCCTTTTTCGCATCGACCTTTACGCCGAGACGAAGCTTGCTCAACCTCGTTTCTCTCGCACTCGTCATTCCGATCGTCGACCCCCCCCCCCCCGCCCCCCTCACTTATTTCCCTTCTTTTTTATCGTCTCATTATATCCGCTATAACATTAATAAACTCGTTGTTTTTTCTTCTTTCGTTTCAATCCTATACGTATATTATACACGTACATTATATCTAAACGTTGGAGTTCGTACAACCTGCGAAGAGCGCTCCGGTCGTCAACAGAAACGTTTCGACTTGGTTTTTGCAAGATAAAATAGCCAGTCGCGTCGTGTAAAAAAGTCGATGGTTAATTGGATATTATGAATTCACGAGCAACCCTCCAAACAACTTCCCCTCGACGACTTCTCGCTATATACAGGGTGAGGCACGTAAAGTGTTACAGAACAATGGCACTCGAACTATCGATCAGATCGAAAAATATTTTAGACAAAAGTTTCAGTGTTCGAGAAGGCCTTTATACTGGACCATCCTATTTTTTTCTACTGGTGGAGACCCTGCAGCTACATCAAGGTCAACTCAAGGTCACTTTTTTTAATGGAATGGGACACTTTTTTCAACCATTTTGTAGAGTAATTCAGGTCGCATAAAGACATTAAGGGGGTCAAAGTCGTTCAAGGTCATTCAAGGTCAGTATCGATGATACAAACCTAAATGTTTCGGATCATTATCAAATATTTGATAATCTTATAAAGACGTCAAAAAAATGTTCCAAACGAAAGATGTACTGCGTGGAGAGGGTTATCAAATGTGACCATTTTTTGTTATTTCGGTGGAGGTGATGGGGCACAGGGAAAGTTACCTTCACTTTACAAAAAAGAAATTGAAACATTTTGAAAAAAAAAAAACTGATAGATTTTTGGATATGATTAATAGTTTGATTGCTATTGCCCTGTAACACTTTATGTGCCTCGCCCTATATATAGGTATGTATATATTTATACAGTCCCATATACGTATAGACATATTGGAGCACGTGTGACCGAGACAAAGAGAAACGAACGAAAGTATAATTCGCGATATTTATTTCTTCCGGTGACCATGAACAATATTTATAAAAATCCACCGACACACAATAACAACAAATAAAAATCGAAAAATTTGTCGTGACTTTGATTTCCTTTTTTTTGTCCTTTGTTTTTCAAGATAAACGAGGACAAACGCGAAATGGATCCAATTTCCCATTGGGACTCTCGTATCTTGCAATTTGTCTTCGTCAAATCGAGGATTGCCTTGTTCGAGGAAAAACGTGAGCGCCAAAGACTTTGTTCGGTACGCAAAGAGGATTCTATTTCCGGACGTTTCGATCGAACACGATTCCATGTGCTTTGGCGTACTTGCAGCTCGTTTGAGAAAAAGGATCCGTTCGCGAGAGAGAGAGAGAGCATAGATCACGTGCAACGTAGATTGCCAGTTGTTGTGCCAATCGCTAGGGGAATCGGATACGAGTTGAGCGGAAGCGAAGAAAAGGGAGGGGGGCGAGTAAGCGCGCGCGCATGCGCAAGACAGAGAGAGAAAAGCTGCCATCTACCCAATTACGAAGCCAACACACACAGTCACGTGCACACACACATACACACACGCAAACGAGAAACACGAAAAAGACGAAGAAATGGAAGTTGCATTGTGCTCACCGTAGCCAGGAAGGATGATGCTCAAGGGAGAAGAGTTTCTGTGTGCGAAACGTATATACGAGTGAGAAATAAGCCATGAGAGGAAGAGAGATGAGTCGAGTACGAATCGACACGGAGTAAAGGACGGAATGAAAATAAATAAAGAAAGAAACGGAGCGCGAATACAGCACGCGGTCGAAATATAATATAGGTAGAGTGGGGGTAAGGAAGAGGAAGAGAGGTAGGGAGAGGGGGCATGAGGGCGTGTCCAGCGACCCACGAGGTCAGCGTTGTTACCTTCATTATTGGAACGGGGAAGGGTGGCGCGGGCTGGAGGGGGGAATTGCAAATCTTCTCGGACACACACTCTTCCCTCTGACGTTCTCTCTCTCCCGATTTTCTCGCACGGTCACCGCGAGACATCCTTGAGCTTTCGAGCAAAAAAACACATTGCCACGCTCGTATTTTCAACGCTCGTATACACACTCGAGTACGCATATACATAGGGTAGATAGAGACTATAAATGTTTATATGCGCGCGCACATTATTATAGTTGAAACCTCCTTCGGGCTCTTTTTCCATCGTGATTATTTCGCTTCCTTATCTTTCTTCTTTGCTTCTTCTTCTTCTTCTTCTTCTTCTTCTTCGTTTCGTTATTGCCACGACTGAGGGAAAACGAACGCCGAAGAGCCATTCGCACGTGCCGTTGAGTCGTTTAACTCTCTTTCTCTCTCTCTGTTCCTCTCTAACTATACGCTGCGGTGCAAAAACAAAAAGATTCTTCTTCGGTCTATACGCATATGAGTCATACCCTGATTTTTCCTCGGTGCGAAATCAAAATAAGGGTCAAAAGCGAAGGGATTACGTATACTTATCGTAATCGCGTCTCGGGCGTGTCGTCGTTCATTTTTATGAAGCCCGGGCCATACGTGCGATTTCGCGATACCCTCTCAAAATTCCCCAGTCCCGTTTACGAGCGTACAGTCCGAAGAGAAAATTTACATTACGATGGAAATTTCTTTCATTCTCGGAGCAAAAAAATTAATTCATTTTCCATCATAATTATCAACTTTTATTATTTATTTTCAATATTTCTACTTTTAATTAATCTCAGGAAATTGGACTTGCGGATTTAATCGTTAAACGACCTTGAGACTCGTCGCGGTTAACGACCATCCATTAATTATCGTCCGACATAATTTTCCGTTCCAGGTGTTTGTGAAAGAAATCCGTTAATAAGTCGTTCACCGTGATACGTTTCGAGAAGAAATGAGGAAGATGAGGAAACGTTAGTGAGAAAGAGGGTGGAGGGAGAGAGAGAGAGAGACCAGGTCACCACCGGTGAAACGACTCTCCGCAGCGTCGGCGTCCCGGTGCGCCGTGAACTTCAGTGGCTATATCGATTACGCGAGCGAGCGAGAGAAAGCGTCGAGAGGGGAGAGCCACAGCAGCCGTGTAGTCGTCGCGCCGTGCGGGATTTTGCCTCCGGTACTGTCGAGGAGAGGGACGGGGTTGAGAGAGCTGCGGTGCAAGCGTCGAGAGAAGGAACCGACCGCGCGAAAAAGCTCTTTCCTCGAGCAACGGGGGCGCCTTATGGTCTACCGCCCTTGACTTCTGCGTGTCCCAGACACAACTGCGACGACGTCGACTTGTACTACTCGCGTCTGACCCGTTACAGATAGATAGACATCGGGGGACCTGGGGTAGTTGTATGCACAAATTCCAATGTACCGCGTCCTTCGCCTTTTTACATTTTTCTCCTCGTACACATCCGCGGCAACTCAACTCCCGTGAGTTTGCCTACACAGTTTTTCTTAGGTGAGAGTTCCAAGCCACCGAGAGCACAGAAAAAAAACACATAGAAAAAATTCCACGCGACCGGGAATCGAACCCGGGTCCTTTGCGTTGTGAGTCGCGAACGCTACCACTCTGCCACGCCGCACTCCCACTAAACATAATTTTTTTTCCTACTTTCTTATTCTTTCTCTCGACAAAACATAAAAATACAAGCTTCATTATTATCGAAAAAATAAAAACAAATTCTCGCTTCGATGTATTTTGCATCGATCCGAACGGACTCGGTCAGTATCTTACTACCGAGCACCGGCACTCTATAACAGGATTACCATAGAGGCCTTGTGCGCCTTCGTGCTCGAGGATGAAACGAGAGGCCCTTGACGGAATTGCCGGAGGACGTTCGTGCGGAAAGCCGGAGATGAGATCGTTGTAAATCCGGTCGTAATTCAAAGCTCTCTTCTTTATTTTATATCTTTCTTTTTTTTTTTTTTTCGTTCCGTTTCCAACTTCCTACTCGCTGGTGTATTAACGTAGCCGCGAGAGAAAGGAAGAGATACGGGACAGAGCGATACGCATTTTGTACGTGCCAACTCGGGGAAGTTTGCAGCGAGGCCGTCAGGCAGAAACTCGTAAACACGTACGGACTAAACGCTTCATCTCCTCCTCCTCCTCCTGCTTCTCTACGACTCCCATATCGTTTACGCGCATATCTATGTATATGTGTGTGTGAAGTAAACTCGAGTATTTTGCATGAAACTCGTACGGTTCTAGGCTGGCTCTACTGCTTTACATTTGCGCGCCGATAAACATTCGCGCGCGTATCTTCTTTCGAAGAAAAGCGAATATATTTATCCTTCCTGTTGCAATTTTTTATTTCTTATTTTTTTTACTTTCTAACACTCGTCGAGACTTTATTTACGATTCTCAAGTGTTGATTTATTTGAATAAAGAGTTTTGGGGAAATTTTTGAAAGAATGAGAAAAAAAAGAGATGATGGAAGGGACGGTGACGAAAGTTCACTGTGCTGCGCATGCGTGCGAGCTATGGGTGCGCATGCGCGTTACGCGTCTCGCTACTCCTAAGCAATTCTTTGCCGCGAGAACGGCCTTGCAGCTTTTTTTCTAACGCAAGGACGCCGCGAGACTGTACGTAGACCAGACAGGACACTCTCCGTCGTGGAGAAACGCCGAGACCGGAACGTTGTTCGATTAACTTTCCTGTGTATTATAATTTTGTTGCGTGGGGAAAAAAAAATAAACTATGGAGAGGCGGGGGAAATTAATCGTCGAACGTTTGGATAGTCGGTGACTTGGTAACGATCTGTTATCGCGTATAATTACAGTTAATTTTATCCATGAGTTATTGTTATTATTATTATTTAAAACTGAGAATAAATGATTTATTCTCGATTTGAAAAAATTGTATATGGTGAAAAAATAAAATTTCGAAAATGATTCGCGAATAAATGAACTAAAGTTAATTCCAACTATCTATTATTACTATTATTATTATTATCAAAAATTAAGAATTAACTCTCGATTTGAAAAATTAGTATTTAGTAAAAAAAAACATAAATTTGCAAATTTTTTTACGAATGTTCTTACGTGATATTCTTATGTAAACTAGAGAATAAATGGGTTACTCTGGATTTGAAAAAAATTAGTATTTAGTGAAAAATGAAAATTTTGAAGACGTTTGAGGAATAAATTATCTAAAGTTAATTCTAGCTATCTATAATTATTATTTACAACTAGCTACAGTTAATTTTATCTACCTATTATCATTGTATAAAACGGAGAACAAATGGTTTACTCTCGATTTGAAAAAATTAGGATTTAGTAAAAAATGAAAATTTCGAAAATTTTTGTCGGACGAGTCAAGTTCGTGTTGACAAATCCGGGTTGAAGAGAATCGAAGATAGGGCACGTAGTCGGGCCAAAAAACGTCTACGTTATTTCGTCGACGTGTTCGCTTAAATATAGAATGTGTGTGCGTATGTACGAGCAAAAGATCGAATCACGTCGTTTCTCGCATAATTAATCGTGTGGCACGTACACTGGCAAATACCCTCGGGGAGAATCGTACCGAGGAGGGGCTAAATAAGTCTTCGTTTTATCTCTCTCTCTCTCTCTCTCTTTCTTCTCAATACGCAGTCACACATTTCTTGCTCTTTTTATCGCGATTTATCGTGGATTTTCTTTATTCGCCGTCTTCTAAAAGATTTTTCCCGGGGAGAGCGTCTCCCTCGACACTCGCGCTGCAACAAGCCACAAGGAGAACCTTCGCACTCGCATTTATCTTATTCCCTCTCTTTCTTTCTTTCTCTCAGTTCCCACAGAGCGTACATATCGTATAAATTTAATCAAAAATTATTTTTAATTCGTTTATAAAATAAATTTATTCAAACAATTATTTTTACTTCGTTTATACAATAAATGTATGCAAAAAATTATTTTTAGTTCGTTTATGAAATAAATTTATTCAAAAACTAATTTTTACTTCTTTTTTAAAATAAATTAATCAAAAAATGATTTTTACTTCGTTTATGAAATAAATTTAATCAAAAAATTATTTTTATTTCATTTATGAAATAAATTTATTGAAACAATTATTTTTAATTCGATTAGGAAATAAATTTATGCAAAAAATTATTTTTACTTCGTTTATGAAATAAATTTATACAAACATTATTTTTACTTCATTTACGAACAAAACTTAAAAAACATTAAAACTTAATTAAATAAACAATATCAATACGTCGAATAATAAAAAGTATTGGCGTTCGCGCGTGTTTATTTATTTTACGAGTCTGTTTCTCGCGTCTTCTCTCGTTTGTCGTACGATCTCGGTTGTTCGGGCACAACGACGAAGACAATTATCTCACTCTCACTCGGTTGCGCCGGGGCGACATTAGTCCCGAGGAGACGGCGCGCGCGCTTGTAACACGTTCTCTTTGCCCGCGTCCTCGCGGCTTTTACGAGACTCGCGAGGACTCGCGGCCGCGCGAGACGGCATTTGCCGCCAATGCGGCCGGGGAAAAGGTGAACGCGTTTGTTGCTATCGCTCGTGCTCTATTCCATCTCTCTGTGTCTCGCCACTTTGCTTCTCACTCTCTCTCTCTCTCTCTCTCGTCGCTCTTGTATCGTACTCGTTTACGTCGCCATCCTCTCTCTCACTCTCTCCCTCTCCAAGTAAAATGTGCATTTTCAAGAAACAATGATAATATTCAGAAAATTTTTCAACTTATCGGCAAACTTATTTGTTATTTTCTTTTATTATTATTTTATTAAATAAAAAAAGCTATTATTATTATTATTATAAATAAATAAAAATATTATTATTATTATTATTATTATTATTATTATGAATTAAAAATATTATCATTGTTATTATTATAAATGAAAAATATTGTTATTGTTATTATTATGAATGAAAAATATTATTATTGTTATTACTATAAATGAAAAATATTATTATTATTATTATAAATGAAAAATATTATTATTGTTATTATTATGAATGAAAAATATTATTATTATTATTATAAATAAAAATTAATATTATTATTATTATTATTACGCGGGTATTGGAACAAACGTTAGGGTTTGCCGATTGGAAGGAATCCCACGATTTATTATGTATCCTACGCATTAATCGAATTCCTCGCCGTCGTTACGGACGCAACAAAATTCTCTCATCGCGCTTTCGCCATCTTCTCGTATCTGACGAGTCTCGTCATTTCCATCTATCATTACGAAGTAACATTTACCTCCGATCACGGTTCAAAAATTAAAAAAAAAATCGTGGCACGAAAAAATGGAGCGACTGAAAAAAAAATAGAAAGAAAAGAAACAATAATCTTATCTCATCATCGTTATTATCTCTGGCTTGTTAAATATCGTTCCTCTTCCATAAAGGCGATAAACATCGGACTTTCGCTTTCTTCTCATTACTCATTCGTCGTTTTCGCGTTCGTATGCGTACCGTATTTTTTTGTTTTTTTTTTCTTTTCATCGAACCAGAATTCTTGATGAGGGAAAAAAAAAACGGAAAGAAAGAACAAAAGGGAGAAAGAAAGATCGATCGATGTTCGCGAATTTCCCAGACTTTCCAGCCACGGCGTTTAGCCACAGAACGGCGCGAATCTCGCCGAGAGTCGCCCATGCGAATAGCTCGCTATATTTCCAGCTTTACTGGCTCTACCCCCACCCTCGCCATCTCATTCTTTCTTTCGCATACATACATACACATATATAATAATAATAATAATAATAATAATAACATTTTTAATTTAATATTATTAAAATAATAATTAAATAATTAATAAAAGTAAATTAATTATAAGTAAAAATAAATTAATAATAATTAAAAATTAAATAAAAATATTATTAGTATAAAATAATAATAATAATAATATTTTTAATTTATAGGAAGACAAAGAGAGAGAGAGAGAGAGAGAGAGAGAGAGAGAGAGAGAGAAGGAGGGAGAGAGAAAGAGAGAGCTATAGGTATATCGCATAGAAAATATAGAGTTTCGTGACGAACAATGGCAAACCTCGAAGCGGAACGCGCCAACTCCCCCTCCACCGTTCATCCCTCAACTCACGACAGAACTTGGACGTGGAGGTTGAAAAAAAATTGAAGAAGTAACAAAAAGTAAAAAAAAAAAACAGAAAAAACAAAAAGTTCCACACTCGGGATCGTAGCGCGGCGAGAACACGATATGCGTGTAAACCGAAGTGTTCCATGTTCTAGCTACGTGTTCCAACTCGAACGCTCGAATCTTTCGACGGCAATTTTTCGCGTTCGTTCATCGCTCTTTGGATTTTTATTTTTTTTTAATTATTCAAATTTAAAGATTTTTCTTTCAATATTGAGCAACGTTTTGTTTGTTGCTTTTTCTCTTTTTATAAGAAACGAAAAATAGTTATTTGAATTTAAACTAAATATATATTTTAATTTTTATATTTAGGTTAGTTACGAATTATTATTTTTTATTTCAATATCTCTCTCTCTCTCTCTCTCTCTCTCTCTCTCCGTGTTCCCCCTCCATCTCCCGATCGTACGAGAGAACGTTGAGATTGCAATTCGCGCGACGGAGCGTGATCGATTCGAGCGTGTCGAGAGAACGGTTCGTGCACAATAAACCGCCTCCACCCGGCGTTACCCGCGATCGCGTAGGTCAGGTCATTTTAAAAAACTGGTTGACCGCTCCGAAGAATGGATAAGTATCCCAACATCCTGTCCCAGTTTCCTTCGCTCCTCTCCTTACCCTCTGCCCTTCCAATTCCTCCATCCAACATCCTTCGTTGTTTTCTTTTATTTTTCCATAAAGAATTCTGCGATTATTTTGTTTATAAATAAAAATCTAATAATACAATATGTACCTGTGTAGATACGAATATGCGCAAGCGTGTGGGGTTATTGGTCGTTCGAAGAGGACACGAAGTGTTCGAGGAACGCGCGGGCGTGCGTTCTCTTTGTTCCGTGAGTACCAGAGGCGCGAATGAAAAAGAATAATGGCGAAAGCACGCGAGGACTTGGCATGCATCGTTCGGAAACCGAGAGAAAAAGAGAGAGAGAGAAGGACGGAGGACTCTTAAAGGTCGACGATACAAGTCGAGGAGCGAGATGATCCCTTGGCCGCGTGTCTCTTTCATCCTCCTCTTCGTTCTTTCTTTTTCTCCTTCATTTTTTTGTTATCCTTTATCTTTCATCCATTCTCATACGACGAGCGGAATAAAAAAGGTGTCAGAGTGTCACGAGAGTCAACGAAGCGTTTCACTTTTGTTATCTTGCGGTCGCGCGATCCTTACTCCCTCGAAACACGCGAATCTATACTCTTGAAATCTGAATTAGTGAAAAATTGATTAATTCAATTAGTAAATGCATGTTCCACGGGTGAAATAGTGATAAACGCACCGTTTCACTGATAGAATAGTAAACAAAATAGTAAATTAGGCTTACTAAAGCAAATTAGTAATGCGATTGACTATTATTTAGTCGATACAGTTTACTAATTCATTAGTGATATTACACGATGACTAATCAATTAGTACAGGACTCAGCGATCGACCAATCACACTCTCTAAATTTGAATTAGTGAAAAATCGACTAATTCAATTAGTAAATGCAAGTTACACTGGTGAAATAGTGATAAACGCATCGTTTCACTGATAGAATAGTAAACAAAATAGTAAATTAGGCTTACTAAAGCAAATTAGTAATGCGATTGACTACAATTTAGTCGATACAATTTACTAATTCATTAGTGATATAACACGATGACTAATCAATTAGTACATGACTCAACAATCGACCAACCACACTCTCTACAGTTGAATTAGTGAAAAATTGATTAATTCAATTAGTAAATGCATGTTCCACGGGTGAAATAGTGATAAACGCACCGTTTCACTGATAGAATAGTAAACAAAATAGTAAATTAGGCTTACTAAAGCAAATTAGTAATGCGATTGACTATTATTTAGTCGATACAGTTTACTAATTCATTAGTGATATTACACGATGACTAATCAATTAGTACAGGACTCAGCGATCGACCAACCACACTCTCGAAATCTGAATTAGTGAAAAATTGATTAATAGAATTAGTAAATGCATGTTCTACTGGTGAAATAGTGATAAACGCACCGTTTCACTGATAGAATAGTAAACAAAATAGTAAATTAGGCTTACTAAAGCAAATTAGTAATACGATTGACTATTATTTAGTCAATACAGTTTACTAATTCATTAGTGATGTTACACGATGACTAATCAATTAGTACAGGACTCAGCAATCGGCCAATCACACTCTCTAAATCTGAATTAGTGAAAAATTAACTAATTCAATTAGTAAATGGCTGTTCTACTGGTGAAATAGTGATAAACGCACCGTTTCACTGATAGAATAGTAAACAAAATAGTAAATTAGGTTACTAAAGCAAATTAGTAATGCGATTGACTATTATTTAGTCGATACAGTTTACTAATTCATTAGTGATATTACACGATGACTAATCAATTAGTACAGGACTCAGCGATCGTCCAATCACAGACTCCAGTTCCCGAGCCGATACTTCCTTTCTTCTTCCATTGTGATGTCGGAGGCGCCATTTTCTCATGTCAGTAAGTTCATGCGCAATGCGAAACGGCGAATCTTATTTTATAAAAGTTTTAAGGGGAAAAGCATAAAGTGTACGAACGTTTCGTTTTCTTGTCGATACGTATGAGATTATTACATATTATTCGCGCGAAGAATTACAATCGACTGGTGCATGAACGTATCAGCTGTGCTGACTACTAATTGCGTAGTCAAATGTTACTAATTTTTATAGCGATCATTTTTGATTAACCGAATTAGTGATTTTTCACCAATCATTAGTGATCCACTTTTCGCTAAATGAATTAGTAAAATATGACTAAAATTTAGTGAAATTTCACTGATTGAGATTTAGAGAGTAGATTTACGAAGTTTAGGAAGAATAATATTTATTATTCTCAAAGGTCGACGAAGAACTTTCCAAGTAAAAAGTATTTTGAGTTTCGTGGTCGTTACAGGGAGAATAAATATCTTATGTTTTAACGAGGGGTACGAAAAATTATACGACCTCTGGCGGAGGATGGAAAAAAGAGAGAACATGGTCCCGCAACACTTCCGCTCTTTATTATCAACTTTGCCGAGGGAAAAACGCGCGAGAAAGAGAGGGAGAGTCGAATTCCGGTTGAGGCGATCCCCTGCGGTCCGTGGAATCGCCGTTAAACCGTTAAACCTTTATATTTCTGGAGCAAACACGTAACGCCCGCGAATCTCGTGAAACGAACCGAGAGACTTTCTTGCAGTTGGCTCGGACGATCTCGTTCTCGAAAGAGCGAGGAGAGTGACGCGCGAGCACGTTAAAGTTGCACCGAGTGAGAACCAGGAATCTCTACGAGAGAAAGAGAGAGAGGAAGAGAGAGAAACCGAGATTTAACGAGGGTTTCGTCATTTCGGCGATCGTTAAAGAGCCGCGAGAACGCCATTTTCACGTGCGCGCCCTCTTCCGTTCTTGTCTGCAAAATGCTCGCCGACTGTTCCATCACCCAACCAGAGATCTCTCTCGCTCGTCCCTTTCCCCGTAATTTCCTCCTCGCTGGTGTTAATTGGCGCATATAAAATATGTCTTCTCTCGCTATTGATGAAAACGTAGAAAAGATTTTTTAGTTTTTCTCCTAGAAATTGTAAAATTATCGTCAATACACGCCCTTTCCCGTTTTCTTATTATTCGTTTCAGGACTTGAAAAGTTAATGAATTTAAATCAATTAATCAGTCAGTTAAATTCGTCTGATTTAAACCTGACGTGAAATTTATGTACAATATTGATTTAAGCTCATAATAACGATCGACTTTAAATTAATGAATTTTAATTAATTAATTAGTCTCTTTAATTCGTCTTATTTAAATCTAATGTAAAATATTAGTATAATATTTGTTCAAGCTCGAAGTAACGATCGGCTTCAAGTTAATAAATTTAAATTAATTAATTAGTCAGTTAAATTCGTCTGATTTAAACCTAACCTGAAATTTTTAGTGCAATAAATATTGCACTAAAAATAAATAAAATATCGTTATTACGAGCTTAAATAAATATTTAAGCTCGTAATAACGATCGGCTTTAAGTTAATGAATTTAAATTAATTGGAGTCAGTTAAACTCGCCTTAACGTGAAATTTCAGCGCAATATTTATTCAAGCCCGTAATAACGATCGAGACACGGCGAATGAGACAAGAGAGTGTTTATGAAAATTTGTATTCGGCCCACCCGGTTTGCCGAGACTCGAGTTAGCTTATGAATATAATACTAGGCAGAGAGAAAGAGAGAGAGAGAGAGTCGACCAACCGAAAAGAATTAGCCGACGGATACAAAGTTTTCGGCTGGCGCCCTCTCTCCCCGGGAGAATTTCATCCGCCGGGATAAACCCGCGAGAGTCGAAACACGCCAGTCGCTATATTATACGAGACCGAGGAAGGGAAGCCGAATAATCCCGCGAGAATCTTCACGGACGAAGGTTCTCATCTCCCACAGTCCGTTTTAATCTACGCCGTTGGAACATTTTTTTGTTCAGCCCTCTGGCGGAATTTGGCGAAAACTCGAGGATCCCCTTTGATAATTTTGACCCGACGGCGAAGATGGTTCGTGATACTTCGTGCTTGGCGGAAATTAAGTTTTCCCTTGCTACGACGTGAATTCCGGATTTTCTTCTTGCCCAAATTTCAAAGTTGTTCTGGTGATAGAGGATTATTGGAATTAATTAGGGTGAGTCGAGATACCGTGGAGGATTAATTAACTCGCCAATGTTACAAAAAAATATACGTCCAGTTATTTTACTCGGTCAATTAATTCTTCGTTCCCTTCCCCCCTCCCCTTTTTCTCACTCGACGATTAATTTTCTTTTCTTCCTCCTGCGACGGGTTCAACGTTTTTTTGTTCCTTAGTTACACACGAAGATTTTGCTAACACCGCGTTAATCTTGGCTTCGAGCGAGGCGACATTTATGTACGAGGCGTTTTGTTCCAATTCGGCCATTTTGTTTCCATCGACTTAACGCTCTTTCTTCCAAATCCTACTTCAATTTCTGCTATAAATCTTTGAAAATATTTAAGAACGCCACAAAGTTTTCTCATAAAAAACAAACATTTACGTTTTTTCCTCTCAACGAGCGATTATTGTCAAGTTAAAATTACGACTTTAAAAATCCATTTACCACATAACTGGACTATCGAACTATGAAATACTTCACGTAAATTCTTTCCAACCGCGTCCCAATTGACCGAGAAAATAATAAAAAAAAAAGAATAAAGAATTGTCGACTCGCACGAAATAAACATGGAACGCCCCATACATAAACACACGAATACACACGGTACGAGATTAGAGGCTCGGTGGTCTCACGCCACGAGCGAGGACCACAAAAAAATCTATAAAAGTTGAAGAATAAAAAAAGGCAAGAAAAAGAAGAAGAAGAAGAAGAAGAAGGAAAATAAGGAGAGAAGGAAGAAGGTCGTCTCGGTCTCTCTCGTACGCGCGGGTTGTACACGATTGATGTTGCCGAAACGCGTTCGTTGAAAGGCTATACGCAAGACCTAATCCCATCCTCGGCCTGCCAACTTCAGGTTTGCCCTCTGCCACACACGGAACCTTCTCGCGAACGCCCGAAGCCCCAGCGCCATTCGCCTCCATCCCTTTTACTTCGCTAGTGTACACACACGCACACACGTTTATACCCAACTTCGAAGCGCGGATCCTCTGATGTCGAAGCCAACGGGAAAAAAGGAAATAAAAACATTTGGAGTCGATGGATCATCGTGGCTCGAATCGTGTATACACACACACACACACGGTTATATAGGAGAGACGACGATAATGGCGAACGAGGCTCGACTTTTATTCTTGTTGTGGCTTTTTTCTTATTTTTTTCCCGGCAGAATTGAAATTCTCATGGAATGAAGATATATATAGCGACGAGACGAATAACGGAAAAAAGGATTTTCATTCTTTTTCTGGATATTGCAAAAATAGTTTTTTGTATTGCGTAATGGATGTCCCAGGAGGCTCGTATATAAGGAATAAGATATAAAATGGGTTTGCCGTAGCAAAATTATTTCAGTGATTTGTTTGGAATAAACGTGATACAAGGATGCAGCCCGTGGATAACGAGTTTGTACATGGAGTGATTAAGGTTAAACGTCAGAAGGATGGTACGAGAGTAACTAAGTTTTCTGTCTCTGTTTTGGCTTAACAGGTCCTTTTTTGATGTGGAATACTGCTCACTAAAATCCATGAATTGGGTTTTGTGGCGCCATCTAACGATAGTTTGGATCTTCAACTTCAGTACCGAGATGGTAGATTTTGTAATCGGACCGTTAGTCGGATTTCCGTTTCATTCTTTTCTTCTATATCGCACCTGCGTTGGATGAAATAAATATACTTTTTGAAAACTCCACAGAAACCGCTATGTCTATTTCAAAATACATTGTTTCCAGATTATAAAACCATTTTTTTGTCAATGATTACAAGAGTTACAGCAATTTTTGTAAAAGAAAATCATTTTTCACGAGTCTTTTTTGCATAATTTTTATTGCTTTTTTTAAATTTAATTTTTGATATCTAACCAATATCCTTGTATTAAACTAGGTTTACATTATACCTCACTATTTTTTTCATATCGCTCAATGCATCATTTCATTATTTATAACAATTTAAAAACGCCTGTGACTATCTCTCTAAATTTGAGTTAGTGAAATTTCACTAAATTCTAGTCATATTTTACTAATTTATTTAGGGAAAAGTGGGTCATTAATGATTGGTGAAAAATCACTAATTCGATTAGTCAAAAATGATCGCTATAAAAATTAGTAACATTTGAATACACGATTAGTAGTCAGCACAGCTGATATGTTCATGCACCAGTCGATTGTAATTCTTCGCGTGAATAATATGTAATAATCTCATACGTATCGACAAGAAAACGAAACGTTCGTACACTTTTTGCTTCTCCCCTTCAAACTTTTATAAAATAAGATTCGCCGGTTCGCACTGCGCATGAACTCACTGACACGAGAAAATTACGCCTCTGATATCACAACGGCAGAATAAGGAAGTATCGAGTCGGGAGCTGGCGCCTGTGATTGGTCGATCGCTGAGTCCTGTAATAATTGATTAGTGATCATGTAATGTCACTAATGAATTAGTAAACTGTATCGACTAAATAATAGTCAATCGTATTACTAATTTGCTTTAGTAAGTTTAATTTACTATTTTGTTTTACTATTGTATCAGTAAAACGGTTTATCACTATTTCACCAGTGGAACATGTATTTATTAATTCAATTAGTCAATTTTTCACTAATTCAGATTTAAAGAGTGTGATTGGTTGATCGCTGAGTCCTGTACTAATGAATTAGACATCGTGTAATATCACTAATTAATTAGTAAACTGTATCGACTAAATAATAGTCAATCGTATTACTAATTTGCTTTAGTAAGTTTAATTTACTATTTTGTTTTACTATTGTATCAGTGAAACGGTTTATCACTATTTCACCAGTGGAACATGGATTTACTAATTGAATTAATAAATTTTTCACTAATTCAGATTTAGAGAGTGTGATTGGTGGATCGCTGCGTCCTGTAATAATTGATTAGTGATCGTGTAATGTCACTAATTAATTAGTAAACTGTATCGACTAAATAATAGTCAATCGTATTACTAATTTGCTTTAGTAAGTCTAATTTACTATTTTGTTTACTATACTATCAGTGAAACGGTGCGTTTATCACTATTTCACCAGTAGAACAGGCATTTACTAATTGAATTAGTCAATTTTTCACTAATTCAGATTTAGAGAGATAACGCAAATATGACTGTAATATGATTCTAGCTAAGTGTGACTATTAAGGGTTAAATTACATTTTGAGATACTCGATGTGTGGGAGAATTACAGGGCTCGCTCTGATGGTAGAAGGTGGTATTTAATTTGGTGATAGTGATAAGAACTAGGAGTCTAAGTTCGATGATAAGTAGACCAAGCGTTTGTTTATAAGTAAAGCCAGAACCCAGAGTCCCTTTAGTGATAAATGATTCAGCTTTTTCTTAATTTATAATAATGATAACATGAGATAAGAATGATAACGATAGTACATAGCTCCGATATTAGCTCAGGCGTTACTATTCTCTTTAGATATAACAATGTGAGAGCTTGTATCAGTTTTATTATGACATCATCGATTATGATGAAATTTTTTTTTAATTTAGAAATGAAAATTTTTTATTTTATTCGGTGAAGTGTGAGAAAAATTGTTTTTCTGCGCTAAGCGGTAACGTTATATGGAGAATTGTAGTTTTGAGCCGGACGGATTTCGCGCTGAATAGGCAGGCACAAGCGCGCGATACGGTTAGACGTAACTTCCGGTATCGAACGTCGGGGGATTCCCCACGCGATGCCGGCCTACCTTAGTACCTTCAATAACGTCACCTCGAATGTACTTATACTCGACATGGCACGCACAAAGCTCACATGTCTGCCTTACTGGCCAAGTACTCTAACACTAGGAACATATAGATATATCTCAGTTTTCAAGCCTGTCCGCTACCGTGGAAGTCGTAAAGGTGCAATTGCCTCGCGAACCGCGCGACGCCCCACGAATTAACATACTTTGCATCCGGCGCGTCGCCCCCTCTTCCTTTTTCCTCTCTAATTCTGTTCTCGATTTTGCAATCGTCACGCATTAAAAATAAATTCAATCTTATTTCTCATTATTTCTCAATGCCAAAACATATTATAAATGATTATTATTCCGGAATCGAGAGGATGACGAGGGACGTTGTGAAACGAAAAACAAAAAATCGTTCAAAAAATATTTCGTTTGTGTGAAAAACAAAGATATTGCATTCAATCTTTTTTTCATTATTTTTCAATACCAGAATAATAATATTATTATTTTAATAATAATATTATTAATAATAATAGTGTTATTCTAATAATAATAATATTATTATTAGAATAATAATAGAATAATAATATTATTAGAATAATAATATTATTAGAATAATAATATTATTAGAATAATAATATTATTAGAATAATAATATTATTATTAGAATAATAACATTATTATTCTGGAATCGGAAGGACGAAAATGGACATTGTAAAACAAAAAACAAAAATTCGTTCAAAAAATATTTCACTTTTGTGAAAGAAAAAGAAAAGAAAAATATTGCATTCAATTTTATTTTTCATCATTGTTCAATATCAGAATACCAATATTGTTATTCTGCAATCGAAAGGCTGTCAAGGAACGTTGCAAAACGAAAACCAAAAATTTGTTCAAAAAATATTTCACTTTTGTGGAAAAAAAAAAAAAAAAAAAAAGATAAAAAAAGATAAAAAAAATATATCGAATGTAATTGGAACGTCGACGGTGATATCGGTACAAGGAGATACGTCCTCGTGGGAATTCGATCGACGGCACGACGTGGGTAGTTCGAAATCGGAGCGATTGAAAATAGCTCGTGGTGGGGGACGCGTTCGATGTAGCGAACAATCAAATTTGCAACGAGAGGCTATTTCGTCCGTCAAAATCACCGACTCACTCCACTCCGACCTATCTCGTTCCATCGATCACACGTTTCTCCTATATCCATATATACACAAGTATTACATATACACGTGTACAAACCGATCGGTAAGGTTAAGCCGCGCTATATCTTTCATGAATTTCCTCTTCGTTCTCCAATAAAAATTGCTATCCAATCGCCGGGATGAAACTCCGTCACGGTTTATGTTCTTCGTTAACGATTGAAATAAATGACGATCGAGATCCGAATGACGAGGGCGAGGGAGGTGGAGAGGCTTTACAAAAAATCCGGTCAATCGGATTC
This sequence comes from Netelia melanura, assembly GCA_964007305.1. NCBI lineage: Eukaryota > Metazoa > Arthropoda > Insecta > Hymenoptera > Ichneumonidae > Netelia > Netelia melanura. The sequence continues at coordinate 23,559,154 of OZ023259.1, forward strand.
CGACAGAGAGAGAGAGACAGATAGAGACACAAAATTCAATTAGTCAGCGGTGATGGAAAATCCATTATTGGCCCGATTCGTAAAACAAGATGATATAAATAAACAAATTGATTAAAACGATAATAAAAATGGAATACCCGTGGGGTAATTAATAAATATTTAAAAAGAAAAATTTTTTTTTTTTTTTTTTTTTTTTTTTACAAAGGCGTTTATACGTTTCGTTGGCTATTTCGATACGAATCATTGCACTGGAATATCGCGTCGAAAATTGTTTGAAACGGATCGGCTCGTGAGTGCGGCATGGAAATGGAAAAATAACGACGAGAGGTTTAACAGAGCGGGACAAGACGGAAGAAATTCAGGATTGTCACACTCCCACGATCCGACAAAGTAGAAGAAAATTGATCGATAAATCACTCTTCTCTCGGAGCGATCCGTGAAAGATCTCGAGTCGGGAAGTTTCAGAGAATATTTTCTCAAGATTTCTTCTTCTTGGTTGTCGAATGAATTTCAACGAGAGACAATCGTTGCGAATTTTGCAGAGAAAATAATTCACCTCCTTCCTTAATCTCTCTCTCTCTCTCTTTCTTTTTGTCTTGGTCTTGCGGTTACGTCGTCATATCTCTCGGCGTATAAATATTTATTCTTCCTACACGAATCGCTGATGCAATTCCGGGATACCGAGCGACCCACTAGCGATACTACAGACGCAGTTACGAACGATTCCAACGGGTCTGTGAATTATTCAGAGAAGAATTTTTGTAGGAATTTGTCAGCGGGCTAAAGATAACGAGATAACGGCTTGGCAATCGTACATTTTCTTCTATTTTTATCGTGATTATCGTTGAATTACGAAAATTTTCAAAGCAAGAAAACACAATTTCCTTAAGTAGAATAATTATTCGATACGAATTAACTAATTAATTAATTAATTAATTATTTTTGCATATTCATCAACGACCGAATTATTGGAAATTGCGACGAGTCTCGAAATAACGAAAGGGAATGAGGGAAAACTAGGTCGAATAAAAGATTCGAATTTCAATCAAAGCCCTTTTTTTCCTTTGTTTCAATTTTCATTGAGATTTTGTCGTATCCTTGAACCTTTTTAATTAAAGCTCGAACGGACAGTTCTTCATTGTTTTCTATTTTGAACGTTACCACACGGTTGAATTACAAAAATGTTCGAGGTAAAAAAACAAAATTTGCTTAAATAAAATAATCATTCGATATGAATTAACTAATTAATTAATTAATTATTTTTGCATATTCATTAACGACCGAATTATTCGAAATTGCGACAAGTCTCGAAATAACTAAACGAATAAGGAAAAACTAGGTCGAATAAAAGATTCGAATTTCAATTAAAACCCTTTTCTCCTTTGATTCAATTTACATTCAGATTTTGTCTCATTTCTGAAACTTTCTAATTAGAGGACGGGCGGTTAATTGAACATTGCACGCTGGCTTTGTTAAAAGCCTGTATACTCGTTGTTTGACGAGCGACGATGTTAACGCGAATGAGCTTCTCCGAACTCCCGCGGACTTGACGCAATTTTCTCCTCTTTCCCTCACTCTCTCTCTCTCTCTCTCTTTCTCTCTCTCTCTTACTCATCCTATCCTAGCACATACGAAGATGGCTCGCGTACCTCGAGAACGACGTAGTCCGCATGTAAAGCCACGAGAAACTCCACGAGGTGTCGCATACCGTGGAGTAAGTTCTCAAATTAATTAAAACCCAGCAGCAACATTCGCGCAATATTACTGGTTTTCTCTTCTTTCGTTCAATCATCATTATTATCGTACCTAACTTAATCACAGATAGACGAGAAATTATCTAAGAATTACGAGACTCGTATACTTTCGATTAATCGCTCGTTACATACGCAAATAAACGTGACGAGAAGTTTCATTTTGTTTTGTGAAAATCAAAAGAAAATTTTTTTTAAATTGAGACACGAGCGTCAGGAATTTTTTGTTTCTATTCGAACCGAGACGAAACGATTTGGTTCCGCTTCGACAAAAGTTAAATAACATTTATGGTTCGTTACGACGAATGTCGTCGCGCAAACAAAAAGGTTCGAGAGCTTTTCGCCAGGCAAAATGGTCAGCCAGTGAAACCGGTGACCGTCCCATTGTCCTCGAGCGGTATAAAAGGATTTATTGTTCCGAAAACACGGCCACCAGGTTCGTTGTATTGTTCCCACAAAAAAAAAAAGGAGAAAGAAAAAGCTCGTACGATCATCCCACCGAAAGCACGAAAAGGTTATTTAACCGGAAACGAAGCCGGCAGCGCTCCAGTGACAATATTAAGGGTGTTCGACATATTTCAGAGTCAAAAAATGAATTAATTTTTTTTCTGAAAGTACGTATCTTTCTTGATACGTGGTTCAAATTTCATGAAATTCCAATCAGCAGAAGTACGTTCAATAATTTTTTTAAGTTAGCGTTTGAATTCATTGGAAATTCAAACTTTTTCAGAACATCGTGTCTTCTGTAAAGTTGTTTTTTCACCTGCAATGTACCATTTCTCAAAATCTACTGATCGTATCGGCATTTTGTTGACGTAACAACTATATCCAAACAAAGGATATGTCTAACCACTGTTTTGAAAATAACGATTCAGACCCGAGAAAAATAAATTTGAAGGTAAAAAAACGTGGTCAAAAATTTTATAAAATTTCAAAACGATGTCAAAAAATTCTGAAACAACATATCGAAAAAATGGCTCGACACATTGTTTATAACACTTTATTATACACGCGCAACAAAAATGGTCAAAATCGAACGTATGGTTCCTGAGAAAAGGTAAATTGAAAATAGCCATTTTCCGAATCAATGTTTCTCGACTTTCAATTAGTCCCAAAACTGTTCTATTTCGAATATCCTCTAAAACCCCACCCAGAATTAGCAATAAAGTCTTTCTGAACAAAACTAAAAAAAAATCGTCGAAAAATGTTGAATAGTTTTGAAGAAATCTTCATTTGAAGCAAAGAAGATCGGACAGTGGCTTCCGAACTCCCTTAACGAAGTTGCCCGAGGCGCATCGCACCCGCGCAGCGTCTACCCCCTCCACGCCGCTGACCGCTCGACCAATGACCAAGCGCGAAACGCTAACGCCTCGAATAAACCCAAAAGTTTCCTCTAACACGGATTTATCCGACCAACTCGGACAAAACGGGTGAAAAAAAAAGTTCAACGATTTATAATTCAACGGATGTTGCCGGTAGGAATTATAGTTTTTAATTCCTCAACGAACAACTCCATTCGTTGCAGACGCGTGTACGCTACGTCTCGGCAAAAATTAATGAAATTCAACCGGACGCGAAGCCGCGTGTAGTCTCTCAGCTGTTAACACAATATAATCGGGACGCGTGCGAGCCGGTTAAAGGAGGACTCGACTTCTTCGTCCGGTTGCGCATGTTTGTTACATTCTCCTGTTTCTTTGGTGGCTTGTTATGGGCCGCGGTCACGAGGTTTGCGAAAGAAAACAAAACGATTAGTATCGCGATTGTCGGACGTCGAGAGTCAATTTCTCGTACGAAATTCGGGCTCGTTTATTTTCTTCGAGTTCGCGCGTGGCACCGATCGATCATCGGTAACGTCGACGAGTCTGGCACGAGCCTAGATATTTTGAAAAAAATTTCTTTCATGCACAATTAAAAATGCATACACGTTTCAATGATCTTGCACAATTATCTTCAATTTATTTATTCGTTTTATCGTTAATTCCTTCTTCTTTTTTTAATGGAATAAAATCGACGATTTTATTATCGGAGATAAACAAAAGAATTTTGTATCGTGGAAAGGAGGAAGGCGTTGCTAAAAATAATTCAAAGCATTCACGAAAAGCATTGAATTGGCCGTGGTGCCCGAGAAGAGTCACAGGTGGCCTCCGCATTGTCGTACCGCATAAATAGAATAACATTTTCTTTCCACACGCCGACCTTGCCACCAGTTGCCCGGTTTAACGCGTCGCATACACACGTGCAATGCGAACGAATAGACGGAGGGAGGATACAAAAAGGAATCGTGCCGAGTGTGTTGCTATACACGTATACGTGGCATTATTTTATTTGCCCCTACGTTCACGCCGACGCGAGAGTCAACATCGACTTTTTCGGTACAGCCTGGAACACCGGCTGTGCAACCCGAAGCAATAGGCGTCCCCTGCCAGAACCGCCATATTGAATCCAATCGTTTGGATAAATTTACATCCAAATTCGTATCGTTTCCAAGATTCTCAATCCCCGAATACAAAACTGACATTCGCAGAACGCTCTTCCTTTCCCTAAGTTAGTTCGACCCAGGAAACAAGGAAAGACATTTTACTTCGTCGGAATATAAACACTTTTTCTCCGGCTTCGTTTTCCCCCAAATAACTCAATATTTGACGTTCAAACTGATGGAAATTGCTAGAAAGGAAAAATTCCATTCTGTATTGCTTACAACAAGCCTCCTCGTGCTTTTATCAGGAAACTCTGCATTTGTGCATTTTTTACTTATCTACGCTCCAAGTATTCGTAACGACCGCCATTTTATTAACACGCGCTACGAAGCGATCATAATCAGAACGTAAACACGCGCAGCGGTCAAGCTGGGTCAATATGGACTACCACTGTTTTTCATCAATTTAGTAAACGACGAAACGCATAAGTTTTTGAAAAATGATTCCTAAATTTTCCAATCCCCCTGTCGCATCAAACTGCTCCATGCAGGGATTTAGGATTTTTGAATTTTTAGCTAAATTACGCGTACGAGTATCTCGATCATCCTCTCGTCTTATTATATTCGCGCAGCCCCTCGACGGCCTCGCCTTATACGGATTCATTATCTCGAACGTGCCGTTTCGTTAAATTCGTTAACGCGACTTAACGATTCTTATACATCGCGTTACAAGCTTCTTCCTGGTAACGCACTCGCATACTTTTCGCCCGTCGGATCCAATCCTCGCTTCTACCTACGGCACACATCCATACAATTTACACATTATAATTAAATTCAATATTATTCGATTTCATTTTTATTAAATTACTTCTCAAATTGTTTACCACTTTGCCGAGATTATATTAATTACTATAATTATATGAAAATTAATGAAAAATGTATAAATTCATTTAATAATGAATGAAATAAAATTTGATATGTATGTCGGTACTCAGCGATGCCGAAGCGGCAAAGTACACACAGATACACACACGCACACACACACAAAGATACATGCACACCTCGGGTTTATAACCGGTGCGGGCTTGGGTGCTCCCGCGTGTTCCCTCGTACACCATCCGTTCGTTTTTCTTCCCATACATTATACACACACACACACACACACCATACATCTGTATACATATATACAAATATATAGATGTCTATATGTATATATAGATACATATATACACATATAAAATATAGTGTATATATATACGTATAGCTGTACATAGTATTACGACGGCAGTAGGGAACAGCCTCGGCAGTGGGTCAGCGTCCATTACGCGTAACTGTGCATACTATTATTGTTAACTGTATCACCAGTGTGAGCGCCCTCTCTATCTCTATCTCTCTCATCTTACTCACTCGCACTCCTTTCCTCTCTGTTCAACATCCAGTTTTCATATCGCACCCAAGACTCTGTTCGTTTCCTTGTCTCGCTTCTTGTTTTTGTTTCTTCTTCTTTTCTTGATACAATTATTATTTTTATGGCTAGGCTATTTATCAATGTTACCGATCGAGTCGATTCGGATACGTCGATAAACGATTGATCGATTCTTACCTCAAGGCTCTTTGTGTAGTCTTCATCTCGATGAATCCTTTTTAATAACGACGGATAATTTCGTTGCGCTCTATTTATCGGTTCCTGTCGAAGATACATCAACGTTTTTTTTCTATCCATCAATCAGTTTTGGCAGATAACAAAGTGCCATGTAGTCGGGTTACACGTATGATAAACTGAAAATAGCCGCGGAGCCAATTATCAGTCGGGTACACGGTTATTACGAGACACTTATCACTCCACACTTGGTATCACTTTTTGTCGTTTATTTTTCTTTTTTCTTCCACGTCGATACCTGCAAACACCAGTTTGAATTTATAGCGAGTAGTAGTCACGCGCGGTCGATTTCCGTCCCGATACGAACGATACGAATAAGCAGTGTGTTACGACGCGAAGCCGTCCTTGTCGGGCTCTGCGACTAAACTGATTACCACTTTTGGGACGATACACGTTGAAACCCTCGCGCTCGCTCGTCGAGATAAGCCTTCGAACACGTGTAATGGAAGACGGATGAGTGGAGGGAGGGAGAGAGCTCGAGTCACGTTGTACTCGTATCAGTCACCCGAGAGACGCGATCCCCTCGGTGTTCCAGTCGTGAGTCGCCTCGGATCTTCACCCACAGTAGGTAGGACAAGCTTGGTGACTAATCGTAAATATTATCGTATTCGTACCTATCTCCACTCATTTGTTTCGGAACGCATCGCTTCGATGAGCTACCGTTTGTTTACGAAATTGTAAAGTCGATGTGTCAAACGTTTACAGGAAGACGTATAACGCACGTAAAGTCTTGGAATCTTTCTCAACGATCTAACGAATTTTGTTCGGGCTATCCTCTTCGTATATTAACAGTCGTATCGTTCATTTTCCAATCGTTTCCAGGTCTATGCGTCCGTTCGCATAAATTCTCTGTATTTACTTCCAAACTTGTTCCTACGGCACGATCCTCCTTCCTTCGCTGCCTCCGACGTACTGCGTCCGCACTGCCCCCCTCCCTAGTCACTTCCCCCACTCCACGCCGTGCTCGCTCTCCCCCACTCTCGATCTATCCTTCCACCGCAACAGTCGGTCGCGCGGCAGGTGCCCTGTTTATACTCGACGCGTACGTCTGTGTGTGTGTCGAGCGATACACGACTCGTGTGGCTTTGGAAGCCTCCTGGAAGTCTGGCCGCTTAGTAAAAGAAGTATATGAGGAATCGATTCTTGCTGCTTTCTTGCACGTGTTAGTATGTGTGTGCACGCGAGCTTGTTGCTTCGCGAAGCACCTCGGCAGTCAAGGCACCGGTGAGAGACCGGCCAGACTACTCTGACCACGAGACGAGTCCTGTGTGCGTGTATATCCGTGCGAGATGGGATAAAAGAGAGCGAGCGAGAAAAAGCGAGAGAGCTGGAAAGGGAACGAAGAAACGATGGAAGAATTGTGCTGGAGCAGGAGAGAAGATTGTAAAGGCGCTCGCGCGGGCGGCGGACCAGTCGAGTGTCCCGTTCTTCGACGCCGACTCTCTCACACTCTCTGTGTATATTTTAAAGTATATAGATACAATGGTGAAGCAACAGTTTTACTGCGCGGAGTGGATGACTCTCGCAGGCGAGTGGGCCGTTTATTTCAGCGAGGCGAGCGAGCGAGCGACGCGAGCCGAAGTACTGTTACTCCGGATGACTGAAAGCGGGCGGCGGGGTCTTGAGGCCCGGAAAACCAGAAAGCCCCCCGCCAGAATAAAGTCGATTGGGAAGTTGGCCTGGAGAGAACGAAGCGTTCTCTCTCCCTCTCTCTCTCTCTCCGAGCACATCCACGACACTCGTATCCGCGAAAACACACGCACGCGCAACCCAGTACTCTTATTTCGCGCAACGTAACGCGCTTTTGTCTATGACTCGTTTTATTTTCGCTGATCAATCTCGATTCTCGATTGTTCTCACTCGATATCGAGTTTCTACAGGCGTCGTGATTGTCGACTCCAAAGCCCTTTGTCTCGCCTGACAAATATGTCGAAACGATGATTCAGGTTATATTGTCTCTTTGGGTGTTTTGTTTACTTCGTTTCCCAGGTCGCTATGACCGACGGCACTTTGGCAAGTTCCAACGGACGGCGCTCGATTGGGACGAGGGGTTAAACCCTTAGAGACCTGAGTAGGTACTTTCAAGCTTATGTGGTTCGCAGACGCATAGACTAACGCATATATGCGTCCTTAGAGGTCAAAGGGTTAAAAGGTCCTCCTACCCAATATCTCTGTCTCATCTCTGCAAACGTTTAATATTTATCAATATATGTATATATATATATGTGTATGTTTACGTTTTTATGTTTACGTATAAAGAAACGGTGACGCGTGCAAACCCGAACGGTCGAGCCTCGTAAAGACCTGACGGTAGCGTCGTTATTGACACAACACGAACGGTGGCGCGATGAGGTAGTACAGGCGAGGAAGGTCACTCAATCCAGTAACCCGAGTTCGCAATGTCTAAAACAAACTAAACGACATTTCTCTCGTTTTATCTCGCGACTAATCGTACCAGTCACATACATCTTTGCGACGGTTGCTGTAAAATCTTTGCTCGAAGTAAGAAATGACGAATACCAAACAACGCAGTGATTCATCGAAGGTTTTGTCAAACGGTCATTGTCGAGCAAACGTCGAAACTGTTTTATGGCGTGGGCTGTTTAGTTTTTCCCAAGCCTGCGGATCGAGATTATTCGCACCGATAACACTGATTACATTTTACATCCAGGAGCGTTGTCGCACTGACAGGCCGCTCTTTCTCTCTCTACAACGGACACGCATGCTTTTTATACTTTGTTCGATGGATTTAAGTATTTCTTTGTTTGTTGATTTTCGTTCGTTGAGAAGATTAAATCCCTCCTATCGTTACTACGTTTGTTCCTCGATGCTCAACGAAAATAATGTTATTTTCAACATTTTGGTGGGGGAGAAGAAAGAGGGTGAATTACACGTAGAATGTGTTAACGCTGCGGCGTTCGCGGCTCGACTGCTGGATGGCCTGGCCGCCTCCGCACACACCGGTCGTGCGCTCTCTCTCTCTTCTGCATGAGGGTTTTTGCCCCCCCCCCCCCCCCACTCCCTCTCCTCCACGCTCTCACTTGGCCAGCCTGGCTGGCTGGCTTACCGGCTGGCTCGCTCGCTGCCTCGTTCGTTTGCCCATATACTCGTAACACACAACGAGAGAGCCTGGACTACCCAGGTGTATAGACCGTCTATACGTATTTACTCGCTGGGTACCGGATCTCTGTGTATGATACAACGCTGAGTTACGTATATTCGATGTGTCTACCTCCTTCCCTCCCACGAACTCACCACCATCGCGATCCAACCACCCCCACCAAGCTTCCCTAATAGCGCATAGACGATCCACGAATAATGTATGGAGGTAAAGATGGTCCGCCAGAAATTACAGCGTAACGTATATCTACTTGACTGGTACGTTGCGCATGCGCGAGCCCGCGGTCCCATGCGCGTCTCCCCCGTGTGCCATGCGCACGTACGTACGTTACGTACCCACCGTGCGCGCACACGAGTCTGCGCGTATGCGCGCGCATACTCGCGTATGCACCAGTAGTATAACAGCAAGTAGTACGAGTACGTGTGTACTCGGCGCGCAAGAGCGACGCGAGTACGAGAGACGGTGCGGTTGCACACGTACCTATACACACTCGAGCGAACTGGTAGGTTATGTGCGGCGAGCGAGGAGAACCTAGCGAGAGAGCTGCACGTACGCGCTGGTGCGCGCGCGCGTGCGCGAGCTGCAACGAGCTTCCAACACTTTTACATCGCGACAACCGGTTTTAAAAGCGATTTTTAACCGAAAACGCTTTTTCCTCTCTCTCTCTCTCTCTCCCCGTAGCTCTTTCGACGCTCTTGAGACGAGAGAGGGCACGTGAGATTGCCCCACCGAGATGTGTATTGTAAAATGTGCAACTTGAACTTTTGTCGATTGGAGATATGTCTGTACGAGTGGAGTTTGGTACGTATCTATATATGTATGTATATAGTGGCAATGGCGTCGTCGTGCGGTACGGTGCGTCCAACTTGGAACGACACTATTAGTATGTATACCTGGAATAACGAACCGCCCAGAGAGCTGGGAGAGATAGCGGAGGAAGACTGCGAGGCAATGAGAAGAAGGACCTTGGCACAGGATCCGGGAAAATTTGCAATTCTCCATTATCGAGATATACATTTGTACCTCTTGTAATATTGTGTATTTTTATTGCAGCAACCTACCATGCGTTGATATAAGAGGACAATTGATCGGAAACGATGGGCTTGATGTGTTCCAATGGAATAGATCGAGGGGTTGGGCATTCGCAGATTTGGTGGCAGAACGATTTCCAAAAGGATTCCTTGCGATTTCCACTGCAATTTCCGAATTTCTGAAATCGCTAATTTCTACTGGATTGTTGATGGACATTCTTTGATAAATGCTTGCTCACTTGGAGAGGGGATGGGTGATGCTCAGCGATTCCCGAAATCACACGATTTCTTTATGATTCCTAATGATTTCCTATACATGTTGAGAAATCGCGAGGAAATCAGGAATAATCCATTAGACTAGAGATTTCCTGTGATTTCCAGAGATTTTTGGTGATTCCTAGTCTGATTTTACATGAAATTATTTCTCGATTGACCAACCCCTCGGCTCGATGTGTGCCAATGGAAGGAGAGATCGAGGGGTTGGTCACTCCCAGATTTGGTGGCACAATGGTTTCTAAACGGAACCGGTTCCTTTAGATTTCCACTGAGATTCCCGAATTTCGGAAATCAGTGATTTTTGGACTGTTGATAGAAAAACTTTGATAAATGCTTGCTCCCTTGGAGAGGGGATGAGTGATGCAGAGCGATTCCCGAAATCACACGATTTCTTCATGATTCCTAATGATTTCCTATACATGTTGAGAAATCGCGAGGAAATCAGGAATAATCCATTAGACTTTAGAGATTTCCTGCGATTTCCAGAGATTTTTGGTGATTCCGAGTCTGATTTTAGATGAAATTATTTCTCGATTGACCAACCCCTCGGCTCGATGTGTGCCAATGGAAGGAGAGATCGAGGGGTTGGTCGCTCCCGGATTTGGTGGCATAATGGTTTCCAAAAGAAACCGATTCCTTTCGATTTCCACTGCGATTCCCATGATTGCTGCTGTTTCCAACGATTTCCAGTGATTCTCGAATTTCGGAAATCAGTGATTTCTGGATTGTCGATAGAAAAACTTTGATAAATGCTTGCTCGCTTGGAGAGGGGATGAGTGATGCCCATGCGATTCCCGAAATCACACGATTTCTTTATGATTCCCTATGATTTCCTATACACTTAAAGAAATCACGAGAAAATCAGGAATAATCATTCGCCTTCAGCGATTTCCTGCGATTTCCAGCGATTTTTAGGGTTCCTAGCCTGAATTCAGATGAAATGGTTCACTGATTCCTCGAGTGACCAACCCCTCGGAAGAGATTGAAATTATTGAATTTTGGGAATAACGTCCGGACAACAACGTGGCCCAGACGGTTTGAACGAGATCGATACTATTCTCTGAAAATGACGAATTTGATTTCATCCGATCCATTGGTTTTGTTAATGGTTAGATGGAGGCGAGTTCCAATAAACGGAAAGTCCAAACTGATCAGCAACACAGTTACGTCCGACTCCGTCCCTAGACATGTCGAACGAGACTCAAAATTATGCAATTTCAAATATACGACACGTGCGACACTCGATGGCAAGGAAGAAGTTTTCCATGAAAAGCTCCAACTGTGTATAACTTTGAAACGATGCAAATGCAAATAGGATGATGATATGAGACTGTTCGGTTCGATGGTTCGTGAAATTTCTGATGAATTTTCCTCCTTCTCCTTTGGATTTGATAATTTCTCCTGGGTTCTCGCATAGGTTACTATGAGTTTAAATGGATGTCGACCGTGCTACTCGAGACAAACAAGGAGAACGCGCTTGACAAGCCACTGATGTTACGAACATTGCCCTCGGCTATGTGTTTGCGTACGCTGTTCGTAAACCGTAGGATGAGAGAAAATCGGTTTTCTAGCTCGGTGATCCTACTGTCTAGTAGCAGTAGGCGATCGAGGGCTTCCACTCCTTCGTTCTTGCTTTTGAGCAACGCTCTCCCTTATTCGACGTAGTTACGAGATGAGCGAAAACAGACGTTCCTGCGATGGACGTGCCAATATAAGCTCCGAAGTTTAGCTTGTAACGTCAGTAGAGGTCGATCCCACTTTGAGAAAATACTCCCACACTTCCAATCTTCAAAACGTTTCCGTCAAAACCCTGTATCGTTACCATTCTTGCACACGTAAGTGAAAAGATCAAAAATTCTAATTACATATTTTTATGTATTGAAATTAAAGTAAAAGTTGTAAGAATATTTTTAAATAATTGTAATTCCGACTTTATCGTTGGTTTTATCGCTTTGTCAAGTTTTCAGGTAAATCGAGGATAAAGCGAGAGATTAATGTTGATCGAAACGCGGAACGATCGAGAGAAGTATACGAGGATGGAAGAGAACGAAGTGAGCACACGTGGTTCGTTTCATTGTTCGATGTCGATCGATCGATCGATCTTGATCATGCTTCGGAGTAACGGACGGAACTCGGATCGACCGTGCATATCACCAAATTCCAAACCGCCATGTTGCACAGCTGTTGCCGGTGAATAATCGTTACGCACTGAATAAAACGTAAGGTGACACACCAAGGTAGTCCAGTCCGGGAACGAAGAAGTCGAGCACGAGGAATGCGACCTGCCGCGACTATACAGCGGGGAAAAGTTATATACGTCGCTAATTCCCAGGAGGGAAGCTCGTTTATTTTATCACGTAACACCGTACGGTATGACACGTAATTCAATTGAATCCAAAAAATTTGGCGCGAATGAAAAATTTGCCAGGAAACGCGCCGATTATTTCTTGGGAACGATTGTGACTCTCGTCATCCCGTGCGATTTTTTTAACTCGGCTTGGGCCTTATAATTTGTTAGCGCTAAGGATAACGCTTTTTCTCACGCTATCGAGAATGAGAGATTGCGTTATATAAATTTATATATATACATAGATATGCGTATATTTCCATATATGTACAAATTTTCGAACCGCGAAATTAAAACGAATTCGCAGGTGTGTGGGATCTCCTCGTTCGCGGTTAATTAGCCGGCCTCGTTATACGCCGAAAGAAGATCTCGCACGATCCTCGCGATTCCACCCGGTTCACACGTGAAACCCGATACTTTCTCTCGTGGAAAATCGCGCTCATTCGGCCATTTTTAGAAGGTTCTTTGGGGCAAAGATAATAAGAATGTAGATTCTCGATGTTGCGATTAAAATATGATAAGGAAGAGGAAGAAGAAGAAGAAGAGGTGAGGAAGCACGAGCGATTGGATCAAGAATCGATAAAGGCCGGTTTATCAACAATTGATAACAATAATTTCTGCATTACCGATAGTCGATATTGTATCGACCCCGTCGATAAGAGAGGGAATCTGCTCGGCTCTCCCGATTACAAATTCCTACATTAACGACTCTGCAAAAGCGGGAGAAGAATGCATTTTATGATTGATAACAATAAAGTGAGCGAAGAAATTCCTAATATTTTAACAGAATAATTAAATCTTATTTTAAACACTCTAATTAATTATGTCTTCTTTATCTCGAATTTCAAGGGGTTTTGAGGATTTATTACGCCCAAAATTTCTGACAATATACCAATATCATAATCATCCCTCCAGTACTTGAGAATTAATAGGCGAAAATTCAAAAATCTAAAATTTCACATTTTATCGTGTTTCCATCTATAAAATGTCATCTATTGGAAAAATTACTATGATATCCACGATTTACACAAATTTGCGAACCAATGGAGAAGATTTGACAAATTTTCAGTCTCGAAATAAAAACAAGTTCTAAACGCAACAAAAATCTGTTTCGTCTCGCAAAATAGCAAAATATAATTGTACAACTTTCTTATCGCATTATCTACTTCCGTAGATCGACGTCAGCCATCTAAAACTGAAGGAAGATAGAGAAAACAATCCTTTCGACTTGACGCAAACAGATTCGCAGCTCATATCGTCACCTGCGCCAGGCGCTATACGATTCATCGAGGTGACCGAAAGAGGGAGAGTTCGTATAGAAAAATCGTTAGGTTCGATCGAGCAAAAATTCAAAGGCCGTACGCGACGTCGTTCCAATACGTGTTTGTCACTAGTATGGCTCGAGCCAAATTTCATTCGCCCACACATCGTCCGGTGAAAGTGGTCTTTGAAAGCTAACGTCGATATTTCAACGTCGAGAGAGTTCGAGTGGCGACACCTGAACTCCCTACTGGCCCAAATCCACAAGGACTTTCCAAGGAAAACAAAACAATTCCGAGTAATATAGAAGTCTCGACGATATCGCCAGTTTTTTTTTTCAACTCGGAAAAAAAAGAATCTTCGGGGACGAGAATTTGTTCCCGTCCCGGTAAATTTGTAATTGGAACATCAAAATTTCAACATCTTTCCGTGCCAATTTTCCATTCTCGTACACCACGAGAAATCACAAAGTCCGAAGGAGTTGTACAACGAATTGAACAAAATCACGAAAGACAAGATGGAAAGAAAGAAAGAACCGGTCTAGTTTCCTTTTTCCATAAAAGTCTTTCCACGCTTGGAGAGCTCGACCACCATTCGCTCGGGTCACCCATATAGTGTCCCAAAACTGAACCGAAGAGGTGTTTCATCGAAGAGGAGCGCAAATAAGTGTCTCGGAAGCTGATCGTCGATACGAGGAAGAGTGGTGCGTGCACGTTCGACCCGATACGGTCAAATATCTCGCTCGCCCCTTAATTCGTCGGAGCGCGAATAAAAGTATCACGGTGAGAGGCGACGTAGCGAGTGCGCGAGGGCTCGACGCTCCTTCGTATCGGAAATAAATGAGACAAGAAGATAAGAAGAAATTGGGCCTCGCGAGCCGACGGTTGCCTCTTGCCCTCGCGAATGGCATAAAATCGCGAGGTGAGACGCTCTATAAACGCCTTTGGCGAGTACGTTCCAACGGGGAGAGGGACGAATTAACGGAAATAATAAAAACGATTTCTAGCGATCGAACGGAGTCTCTCGGGACGGTGCGTTCGATTTCTTTAATTGCTTAATTAGCTCGACCTCCACGAACCAAAAGATCTCTTGACTTTTCGAGGTCAGTGGAGCAGGTGCAATAACACATATTTCTCTACATACGCTTTTCCCTCTCGAAATCTGAATTAGTGACAAATTGACTAATTCAAATAGTAAATGCATGTTCCACTGGTGAAATAGTGATAAACCGTTTCACTGATAGAATAGTAAAAAAAATAGTAAATTAAGCTTACTAAAGCAAATTAGTAATACGATTGACTATTATTTAGTCGATACAGTTTACTAATTAATTAGTGATATTACACGATGACTAATCAATCAGCAATCAACTAATCACACTCTCTAAATCTGAATTAGTGAAAAATTGACTAATTTAATTAGTAAATGCATGTTCCACTGGTGAAATAGTGATAAACGCACGTTTTCGCTGATAGAATAGTAAACAAAATAGTAAATTAGGCTTACTAAAGCAAATTAGTAATACGATTGACTATTATTTAGTCGATACATTTTACTAATTAATTAGTGATATTACACGATGACAAATTAATTAGTACAGGACTCAGCAATCGATCAATCACACTATCTACATCTGAATTAGTGAAAAATTGACTAATTTAATTAGTAAATGCATGTTCCACTGGTGAAATAGTGATAAACGCACGTTTTCGCTGATAGAATAGTAAACAAAATAGTAAATTAGGCTTACTAAAGCAAATTAGTAATACGATTGACTATTATTTAGTCGATACATTTTACTAATTAATTAGTGATATTACACGATGACTAATTAATTAGTACAGGACTCAGCAATCGATCAATCACAGGCGCCAGCTCCCGATCCGATACTTCCTTTCTTCTGCCATTGTGATGTCGAAGGCGCCATTTTCTCATGTCAGTGAGTTCATGCGCAGTGCGAAACGGCGAATCTTATTTTATAAAAGTTTTAAGGGGAAAAGCAAAAAGTGTACGAACGTTTCGTTTTCTTGTCGATACGTATGAGATTATTACATATTATTCGCGTGAAGAATTACAATCGACTGGTGCATGAACATATCAGCTGTGCTGGCTACTAATTGCGTAGTCAAACTTTACTAATTTTTATAACGATCATTTTTGACTAATCGAATTAGTGATTTTTCACTAATCATTAGTGACCCACTTTTCGCTAAATGAATTAGTAACATCTGACTAAAATTTAGTGAAATTTTACTAATTCGAATGTAGAGAGCGACCACAAACTATAATTTTCATTCGTTTTTCTCAGCTTTTCACATTGATTACGTGACAAACTCGTATAGAGTGCAACTTGCATCGTAATTTGCATCTTCGTCAATCATTTCAAATTTATAATAACAAATTTTTAAAAATCTACAATAATTGCATTTAATTACAACGGCGAAACTCCTTGTTAATTATCATTTTTAAAATCGTTCCAACAATTGTTTCAAAATATCTTTAAACCCTCCCATCGAGTCTTCGTCATAATTTTTACACAAATCGCTCCTACTCGTACGCTTTTCCCCACTCGAGGCATTATTTTTTTTCCTCTTTCGCCCCGCTTCCTTTTTCTTTCTTTCCTTCCATCTTTCTCGATATTTATTTTATTTTTTTTTTTGTTTCTTTTCCGTGGTGTAACTCGCAGACGAGGCCCCCGTGACACACATCGATGGAAGTGCCCTAACGGTATCCTCCGGGTGACCTACTCTCTTCGCTGCTCGAAGAAGCTCTCTCCCTCTCTCCTTTCCTTTCCTTTCCTTTCCTTTCGTACGATCTTACCCCACCCCTTCCCTCCACCCCCACGCAACCCACACGAACTTGTTGCTTACATATCCCCCCCCCCCCCGCCCCATCCTCACCCTCCCACTCTTCCCCTCTCTCTTATTCTCTCGCTCACTCACGTGGAACCGAAAGCCTCACTCCGATTCTCTTCTTCGCCATATATTTCTCTTCCTCGTCTCTCTTCCTTGGTATTATCGGCTTTTCGTTTCTCGTTTCCCACCGTCTCACGCGCCACCACGCTCTCCAGTCATCTTTACCTGTACCGAGTTGTATCCACTATTTCACCAGGCTTTGCTCGGATCTCGATTCTCTTACCTCCCTGTTCTATATACGTTTATAACGCAACTACCGTACTCTAAATATACATACATACATACATATATATGTATATATATAGATATATATATATATATAATTGGTAGCGTACGACGATACACAAACTTTTTCCTCGTTCGGTCGCTCATTCGCGCGGTTTGCTTCATCACCAGCCGATTATAGACAGCCGACAGTAATGAAAGCGCCCTCGCACAGCGAAGATACTGCTGTCGCGCTCTTTCGTGCCGATTTTTGCCGATCGAACACGCGTCGCGGCACCGCACGAAATAAATTGAAAATAAAGAGAACGATCGAGATCCTTCGCAAGATCGACGAAATAAATTGACGAACCCGAGCAAGAACGCGAGGTCCTAATTGAGACGGAAAGTGCCAACCGATCGGTACCGGAAGTAACTACTTCCAAGTGTTTTTATACTTTTTGTTTTTGCCTCGAATTTTCCGGTGTACGAGACGAAAGGTGAAAAAGTTCGACGATCAAACGAGTGTTTGTGATTTTGAGTAATTTGAAGAAAAGAATTTTTCCCAAAGTGTGTGCGAGCCGTTTACGTGCGTGTTTATTTGCTTTCGATAGAAGGATTCTCTTTCTTCCGGAATTGTTTTGAAACGTTCCTGAGTAATTATGAGTATCATCATCTTCTGGATTCTTCAGGTGAGTGTGACAACTTTGTATTCAAATATTGTTTTCGCACATTTATAAATTTTGTCGCGCCATAATTTCAATCTTACATTTTGTTTTTCTCGAATCTTAACAATGATTTTTCAATCTTAAATTGTAACGATAACAAGAATCAATATTTCTCATTATTATTATTTTTTTAATAACGATCAGCCGTTTTGACAATATCCGTTTGCAACGAGAAAGCATCGTCGGTGTACACTCTCGGCAGTAAAATCTACGTATATACGTAAGTTGCGCGCTCGTATCGAACGGTGAACTCGTTCTGTGGTGAGAGAAACGAGAATAAAACCACGAGGAGCCGAGCTAAGTGTGTCTGTGTTCGCTGCTCGTCGTGCGAAGAGTCGTGTATAACGGTAGATATATAAAATACCGCGTGGTCTACCTCGCCAGTTTGCGAATACATACAAGCAAAATCCAAATATCGACTCGCAAATTTGTAAATTTCGTTTTCCGACGATTGTGATAAAAGTCGGGAAATATGGACCACTCGGTTATTTTCAAGAATAATACACGTATCGTTGATTATAATTAATAATATAAAATTAATCAGCCGGTTGTGTGTATTACGATAGAAAAACAAAAAAAAAAAAACAAACAAAAAATCATTCGCGCGATTTCCGCAGTCGCGATTAATTCGAGGGGTGACTGTTGCAGATGATGGCGCTGCGATCGACGAGCGCGCAGTTCGGCGGTGGTGGCGGTGGACCGAGCGCATTCGGCTACGACGCATCCTCGGCATGCAGCAAACCGTACGCGAGAAACGGTCGGGCACGCTTTGAAAAACTACCCTGCGACTTTCGCCGCCAAAACTGGTGCACCGTGGCGGGAAGCGCTTATCCATGGTAAATTTTACGAAACGCCTTCGATCGTCACAAAATTTCTAACAAAATCGAGGATTTTTCATAAACGAGAGATAGCGATCTGAATTTTACGAGTCTCAAATTTCAAGGTCATTCGAAGATTGTTTCAAGGTCATCCCAAGGTCATCCCAAGGTTATCCCAAGGTCACGATTGATGACCTTCGGGCGAGTCTTTGGTGAACGAAATTTGTTTTTTCAGAACATTTTTTTGGGAAAAGTAACGTCGATGCGATAGTAATATTTCTTTAATGGGTCAGCTGTGAGCGAGGCAAACGCGAATTGTATACTATCGATGCGAATATATATATATGTATACGTTTCCCCTTCCCCGCACGACTCAAAAGAGTGTGTCAATACTTTCGAGATGCTGTCCCTCGTGATCGTTCGTATATCAAGTTCTCTCTGACATACTGAACTCGAAGACCAGAAAACCATCGAATGGATGTCCCATGCTTGCGGTATACCCACAATGAGCATTTCTTAACGAACCCGTGTATTTTGTGAAAATAATATTTTTCTTGCATCGTGTCTTTTAATATTTGATCGAATATTAATATTTTGATGTTCTTCATTTGCAAGGCACGCCGTGCGTCGTTTCGTTCAGGAGAATCAAGGCTTGATGAGACGAATGTACGGCGACGAGAGACATATCAATATTCTTAAGGCCGAATTGGAAAAAAATGACATAGAATTGGAATACGAGGATCGTTATCAAAGATATCCCGAGGAATCGAGGTAATTCGTAAAAAACAATATTTGTTCATCTTGTACAAAAGCGAGAACAATTTTTATCACTTTTTGTTGTTGTTGTTCATATTTCTCCTCCTTTTATAAAGACGATTTCAGTACGAGGACGAGTACGAAGATCGGCAAAGATCGGGATCGCGCGAGTCCTTCGAAGCGAGAAGTTTTACCGGCGGATCGTTGAACGAACCGACGACCGATAGAACGGGAAAATTCACAAAAAGCCCGATAGAGCAAACGAGACCGAATATCCGTACGAGCGAGTCGACGACAGTTCCGAACTCGTCGTCAAGTCCGAGCTCTTCTTTACCGGATGATGATAAAAATCCTTCGAGCGCAGCGACCTCCGCGACGACGATGGAAAACGTCTCGTTGCGAACGTCCACTTCCGGCTCGACGACTTTCGGCTCGAGCGACGAAGAACTGGCGGAAAGTTGGACCGAACGTATCCGACCAAATTCCACGAGACCGGAAAAAGTCGCTTCTACCGCACCGGCTGTCACTCTCGCCGATATAGCTAGAATCAAAAATTCGAGTATCAACGAGATTCCGGGACAATCCGAGAGACTCAAGGATCATGTTGTTTTCGATCCGATCGACATTTCGATCGTCCCGTTGTCCTCGTCCACGTCCTCGCCCGTGGTCGAAGAAACTACCCTCGAGTCTGGAGTCACGCCCGACACATCCTCGTCGCAATTCACCATCGATAGAAATGGCGAGGCTGAGTTCGAAGAAGGTTTTAAGGAAGCATCCTCGCCCATCATCGATCAAGTCTTCGCCGCTAGTGAACAACAGCCTCAACAACAATTTCGACCCAGGCCAGAGTACAAACCGATGGAAAGTAAACCAATGGAGAGTTCCAATCTCGAGGGTCAATTGTTTCAGGATGTCGCAGCGAAGGATCAACAAGAACTACCTGTGCTTAAGCTCCGGGGAGTGTGAGTTCAATTCTAGTCTTTGTTTAGAAAGGAAATTAAAGCTTTAAGAGTCAGTGTAACCAACGAATTCAGACGACTATAGAAGGAACTTGCTTGGTCTTACATTGACGCCAGAAAACGATAACCCCATTGAGCTTCGCACCCCATTCACCAGCGGCGCTGACGTCGCTACAAGAATGTGTTAGGTCACACAGACGCGTTCACGTATACCTCACACGTTACGGCGTAGCTCCGCCTCCTCTCTCACCAATCACGTCCGAGCGAGCGCTCCTTCTCGCTTTCTCTCGTGTGAGGTATACAATGGGGTTCTCGTGCCGACTCTTTCGTTTTTTGAGCTGCTACTGCCGAACCCCACTGATTTGTATATAATATTAACCTTAAAAATGTTAATAACGTTAATAGAAGTTTAGATAATTGTAAAAAATAGATTATTCTTTGAATTTAATTTGAATTATACATACGATCCCGAGTGACGTCACAATCGACCGCTGCGACGCCAAGTGGCAATTTCTGGAGGCAAAAACTTGGCTTCAATCGCGCCATAAGCAAGTTCCTTCTATAGTCGTCTGAATTCGTTGGTGTAACTGGCGACGAGCTACTTGCACTTCGAAAACGGGATCCGTAAATTGTCCGGCACTGAGCAACCGATCGCCTCGAAATTTAGAGGATACATAGAGAATTATGGCATAAAGTGCATGACAGTCTTATTTTTCCAAAATTTTCGAAAAATTTTTGCAGATTCAGTTACCACCGGAAAAATTTTTCCAAAATTTTGGAAAAATTAGACTGGCATGCACTTTATGCCATAATTCTCTATGAACCCTCCAAATTTTAAGGCGTTCGGTTGCTCAGTGCCGGACAATTTACGGATCCCGTTTTCGAAGTGCAAGTAGCTCGTCGCCAGTTACACTGACTCTTAAAAAGGAGTTTGAAATTTTACATTTTACTCTTTGCAGTAACGCGTGTCCTGTGAAGGAAGAAGTCGTCGCTCCTTTCTGGGCGAACAATACTCGAGGCGAGGTACTCGCTCTTCTCAATTTATATCCCTTTGAGCAATACGTCCATTGGGAAAAATGCACGTAAGTTTTTTCATCGCATTCGAGGACCAATATTTCCGGTTTGCATCGAACAAAAATTGCGTTACGATACAATGACACGGTTTATCTTTTTTTTAGGCACGAAAATAAGCAGATGTATTGTCGCGATGGTTGCCGATGCGAGCAACAATACAGACTTCACAGGCTGCTGGCTTACGATCCAAACAACGAGTGTCGAGGAATTTTCAGCGATTGGTTCAAATTTCCAAGCTGCTGCGTTTGTCGATGCTACGATCTTCCAGTTGAATTTCGCGTCACCTCGCGTTCACCGAGAATGCAAAAGCTCAGACTTCGTCCACCGGGAAATGGACGAGGATGATTGTATTTCCCCTTTATTTTATTTTTCTCTTGTAAGAGGATAGTGGGTGGCAATGCGAGCCACGAATCGTACCACAAGGCTAGTGACTTGCAACATTATTTCATATCTTATTTGTTTTTTAATACGCATATAGTATATACGCCATTTATCGTTTATTTAATCTCATCGCTCGAAACAACTTTATATACATATAGATAATATTTATATTTATAACAGAATACAGGCACACGTGTGTGCGAGCGTCTCCCATGTTTGCCGATCTTTTCTTTTTTTTTTCTTCCCCTCTTATTCGTTTTCGTCGTTTTTATAATTTAAGAACTACAAGTAGGTAAGGTTTCGGATAACGACGCTATTTAATAATTAATTAATGTACTAAAGCTGCCTACGTTGTCACGACTCATCACTCCCTTTCGAATCTCCGGACGAGATCTCGCCTTGTCTACATTGTTCGGCCTCGAATCTCAAAACAGTCTCGTTTGTCACAACTTTTTTGTTCTTACAAAAAATTCGAACCCTCGGGCCTCTCGGCCTAACGATCGACGTTCGAACAAGAGTCAAATCGTTACGAACAAATACAACGAAAACGTTTGACGTTAATACTTATTTTGTTTTTGTTTATTTTTTTTTTTTTTTCATTTTTTTTTTCCTCATCTTTTTGGGCATTCGCTCGTAGCCGAACTCTCGGCTCTCAACAGTGTTTTTGTTAACTATTTTCTACCGTACACATATACATATGTATACATGTATATGTGTGTATGTGTGTGGTTGCTTATACATATAATAAAATAATATTACAAATTCCATAATCGTCATATCGAATTACGATATTTTTGTTTATGTACATATAATAATATAATAGTAATAATGACAATATTAAAATGCTGTTATACACGCGTAATCATGTGAATATGGCGCAATCCATGACAAAACCAATAAATTTCTTTTAAAAAATACAATTTTCTCAACACGTAAAATACCAGTTAGAAAACTAACTCCCAGCACACTTTCAAAATCTCCATTCGTTAAAAGCGCCAAATAAGTTTCTTGCATTTTATGAAACGATCGAGGACTCATTTTTCGTGGATACTTTTATAAAATAAAATTCATCACGCAGATATAAAACTGTGTTGCAAATTCTGGATCGATAGATCATGGAATGCCCCATATATATATATGTATGTATGCATGTATAAAGAAGCTGTGTATAAATAAAAGTTTATATTTATAAATATCGGGGGTAAAACATTTGGTATCAAAACCATTGCGGGAAAAGAAACAAAAAACGAAAATATATATATATATATGTATATATATATATATATATATCCATTCCCAGGTCTATCTTCCCTCACACAAACGTGTAATAAGTATTGTTTCATTGTTTTTTTTTACAAAATTTTTACGATTAACTACTCCTCTCTTTCACACCTTTCTTTTCTAACGTTTTTGTTTTCTTTTTTTTTTTCTCTCATTTTCAATTAACAGAGTCTCGTCGCGATTAGAAAATTGAACGGACACTCACGTCCCTTTTCCTCGTCCACAATTCAATATCGAATACAAATACTAAGCTTTCGTCTCTGCGTTCGGAATTATTCAGCATAAATTCTTACAAAAATTCTTCACCGAATAACAATAGTCGTAAAACGACTCTCTTTTTCCTCCACTGTTCAAGTTTATGTTTCAACGTTAACGTTTTGTCAGTCGATTTATACTTCCCGTCCCAAGAGTTGTGTAATGTGTAGCTGCGTTTTTTTTTTTTTTCCTTCGTTATTCAAAATATGGGAAGAGTTTCGTGGAGTATGTAGAATTATCGTGGTAAAAAACTGTAGAGAATACTGCACCATTTCATTCGGTCTAGTTAATAAAGTTAATACATTTTTTAGGGGGGAGGGGACAGTCACGAGTCCGATCAGGGCAAAAATACAGTGCGCGTTCCAGAAGTGCCGATTATACATACCGTGTAATAAATCTATTCATATATATATATACACACATGAATGAGAAAATTGTCAATTTGTTAAAGACTGAAAAAACAAGGGACACTGTTAACAGCGGCTCGGCTTGGATTCAGGGCAGTGGTAAATTAGTTCAAGGCAAGACATTGTTTTCCTTCTCTCAATCTCGCAGACACCTTTTAAAATATTGTTTTCAGTCAATAATGCTGCTCGTGAAAAACTTTCGCAAAGTATATTAGTTTTTTTGGTCCGTTTAGTCCCACATTCTTCGCTTAAACAAAACAAAAAAAGAAAATCTTTTTACCCCAAACGATTGTGAATTGGGTTTTGTTAGGTTCGAATCACCGAGGAACGTCTCAAATTTCAATTCGCAATGCGTTTAATTTAATTCTAAATAGCGCTTCTCTAGCTCTACTTTTTCTTTTTCTTCCATCAATCCAAAGTCGACGCGACATTATTCGTTTGCTTCTAAAATGTGTGTTTGTTTTTTTTTATAGTAACGACGATACCCCGTTTCTCGTTTGCCTGTAGTATACCGATTCGTATAAAAAATACTTCTTATACATTAAATAGATTCGAGAATTAATCGATTGGCTATAGTCTCGCGTGCGCATTGAACACGTTTAGGATATCAAAAAAAAAAAAAAAAAAAAAAAAAAAAAAAAAGGAGAAAAAACAAAAAGAAGAAATCACAGGTACCGCACGGGTTCGAAGACTCGAATTGCGGATCGCCTACTGCACGATAGTCGATTCGTTCTTTCGTTTCTAAACCCGGCACATACGAGGAGGAAGAGCCCTGAGATTAAAGCGCTGGGGCGGCGATCGGCACCTCGTGCCGATTTACAAAATCTCGATCTATCTAAATACAATACACAACGTTCACGAGGTACTCGTAGCGATTATGAGCTTCTCGACAATCACTAAATTTATCTTTCGCAATGTTTTAACATCCTCGTGAACGGCACAACTGTTTATTTTGAGCGAGTGACGATTCAAATAGCTTTTAAAATACAGCAAAGTATTATGTATGTGTGTGTGTGTGTGTGTGTTTTATATCGTTAGGACGGACGCCCGATCACACGAAGTTTATCCGTATAACGCTGTTCACCGAGAACGATCGGAGAAATATATAAGCGCGTAGAGTGTACACGACTGTCGGACATTATAATTTATATTATTGCTCTCTTTTCTTATCCGTCTCGATGATCGTTCGATAAAGCAACGAATATTAAGGATGCGTTACGTTCACAGTTGCGACGAAAACTTTAATCTCGTCGCAATTTCGATATTTCTTATTATTCGTACTTAAACAAAAGTTAACGAATTCGATATTTAAGTAACGAATGGATGTATTCGACAAATTGAGCGATTAATCTTTTTGTTCTTTTTTTTTTTAAATGTTCTACTCGTTAGCAAAGTGTGTTTATTAATCGGGTTGTGCCATCACTCTGAAACTTCTCAAGCGCAACGAATCTCAATGGATAAATGTCTATGAATAAATTCTGAATTTGTAATTGGATATTGGCTTGAATTTTTGGATACAAACCACAGAGTCAAACTCTCGTCCAAATAAATAACGCTCATAAATTATGAGATTTAATTTTGTTAACGAATGTAAACGTAATTCATCCTTAACGCGATCAGCCTATCGGGTTAAAGGATATAATTGTTTCTCAGACGACGAACAAACAAAATAATCTCCTTATACTTTCGCCCGCAAAAGTGATGACACGCGTTGTTACGTATAATAAATTATCATTTTTTTTTTGTTACAATTAACTCGATATCGCAAAGTTTATTTTTGCAACGTAGGGCGAACCAGTGAATGAAGTTTTACTCGAGACAATTTAGTCCTTACTAAAGTCTGAAACTGGAGATTTGACGCGTGCAATTATTGGCCAAGGTAAAAATACATCTTTAAAAAGTTTTAAAAATAATGAGACGAATGACCACAAATTTACATAAACTTAAAATTAACGTCATACAAGAAAGAGTTGAAGAATTCTCCTCGTTAAAAAATTGAATTACAGTCAATCGCTAGTGCTTTTTTGTTCCTTCACTGGTTTCACTCAACCTTACAGCGTGATTAATTTTCGGATTAACAGAAAATAGCGCTACCAATGATAACAATTGCTGCGCTTTAGCGAACGAGAAAGACGAGACGATGACGGACCATCTAGAATTACGTTACGTTAAATTAATCGTTATTCGATTGAACTATACAATAATACAATATAGCGTATACCGCGATACAATTAATCGAAGAGCCTTGGCTTGAACGGATAGAAATTTGATATAAGACTGAAATAGTTATTACGGATACGTCGGTACAGATACGCATTCGGATGGAATACGAAATAATCTCGACCGCTCTCGCGGCCAAGAAGTAAAACCTCTCCCCATACACGTTTAGCTATTACATTTCCTTTCCTCATATAGAAAATAGATGAATACTATCGAAGACTAGTCGTGATTCCCGTCGCAAAGTATCGAAACCGAGGAAATCCGAGGGATCAACGAGAATTCGCAAATACAATTAATATCCGCAATATCATGAATCCCTCTGGATTCTCGACGGTCTGAGAATCATTTGTGACGCAACCGCCGTTCCCGCTTCTTAGCTACGCAAATTACATATGTATCACCGTCGACGCTTCAATGATTAATTATAACACAATCGTCTTACACATAATTCGATCGATTGATTCTTCATTCAAATCTCCAGTCTCGCTATGACGTTTCGTTACTTCGAAATTGCACTCTTTGTTCATGTCCCGCATCGTTCGTTCCGAATTTAATATTCCTTTCATCAAAAAAGACAAGAAATTATTTTTTATTTTTAATATTCATGTATTTTATGAAATCTTCATTTCTGTTTGACAGTGACGAAAGATATTTTGGAGGGGACCGTTTGTTGTATTAAAAATTCTAATACATACACGTGGTGCAATTCGGTTGGATAAAATAATGGATATTGGATTAAATGTTGCACCGAAACGAAAGGTGTATCCATTTCAAAGAAACGAGACGTGGCGATTTGTCACGACGAGTGGTTAGCCACATTATCGAGAATATGCGACGATCGGAAAATGGGCTCTCTCGAACCGTTCTCCCCTAATCTTCAATATATATCAAAAGTGCATTGTTTTAAATACTCTCCGTACGATAATATGCCTTCGCGTCAATATGTTTATGTGTATACTGTGAGTGTCTGTATATATATATGCATTGCCCGAAAATACGAGTGTGTATGGATCGGTGTGTTGATTATGTTACGTTTATTGCAAATTGAGTTAATTATATCGTTAACGCCGTACGTAAAGAGGATATTGTTAAGATGATGATATGTCGTTAAAAGCAGTATATACGTATCACAGTGATGTGATTGAGAATATTATCGGAATCACGTTTCTTTTTTTCATTTTTTTTCTTTTTCTTTCTTTCTTTCTTTTCATCGTTTTCCCCTCGAGTCGCGGCTTGTACAACACGAACATATCCTTTCCTAGTCACACTTCGGCACGTTCGCGAGCTTTGCCAACGAGCGAGACTGCTAATTTAATACAATTATATATCACGTTTGTCTATCTCGTAATCTCGCTCAACGCTGCCAAATATTATTTAAGTTTTACGCTTACAGTCATTTAAATCTACGTCTCGATCGATTTAACGTCGTAATATTCCTTTAATTTTTGGTCTCGGTCTTATCAACTTATGCCTAAATATTGTCTCTGATTAAAAAAAAAAAAAAAAAAAAAACAAATTCAATTACTTTTCAACGTGGTGTAAAGTATATAAGAGATAAGGAAGAGAAGAAAGTAATGAAAAATATATTTATGTATATATCGTCCTATAATAGTACGACGGGATTAACGGAACCGATGCTAAGCAAAAGGAAATTTTTCCTTATTTTTGTTGATGCGACGAGGGACAGAGAGATTTACCCGCATCGAGTCGTTACCTCGTCGACCAGTGACAGACGAGACTCTCGTAATACAGAATTGAACAATAAATAGATAATAATTGAGAATCTCGCGTGTTACGGGTAATTATCAACGGTGCGAAACGGAGACTTTTTTTTCAACCTCGACTTTCCGGAAATTCCGATTAGCAACTATCGTGACCAATTAAGGTCGTTTTTGTTTGTAATCATACGACGATCGTTTTAACATTTTTCTGACCGATCACAATATCAACTTGCATCACGAGTAATATTACATTCGGTATTTTTGTGAACAATCGAGTAATCGTTTATCCAGTAACGTCGACACGATCAACGGGTAAACCTTTGTTGTCCCTCGAGAAAAGTGATACAAAAAAAAACGAAAGATAAAGAGCCAAATGCAACTTGGCGTTGATAACTCTCAACCCAAGTTTTTCAAGTATCTTCTCTTTCTTTCGACTCTCCTAACGCGCCACTCGCGAGCGCTATAAGCTCGTTTGGAAGAACCTCGAATGTAAATTCGTTCGACTAACGACTAACGAGGATCGTGCGGTTGAAAAATTAGCACGCCTCGCGTCTCACTATAGGTATTTACAATTGCAATTTTTGTTTGTTTTCTTTTTCGTTTGTTCAAACTTTTCAATTCAAATATCAGGAACCGAGTTTCCGTATTGTATCAATTCCAACTTGGTTAATTTTCGGTATCGAAACTCGAATCACTAATACGTCTAATATCATCAATTCCTTGGCCCAGGAAGACAGGAGTCGAGCGTTGGACGCGACGACCGTGTCCGAGTGCACTGAGAACGAGACTCGTATGTAAGAGCCTCTTTTTTCTTCCATTTTTCTTCTTCTTAATTTCCCACCAGCGACGATTGAAGCGATCCCGGGGGAGGCCGCGATACGACGACGACGACGATGACATTTCTCAGATCTTCTCGCGTGTTTCTTTCTCTCCTTCCGTCACTCATCGACTCGACATTCGCCACGTCAAATCCATCCGTTCGCTGATTTTCCAATCCGGACTCGAGACAAAAGAAACGAGATCCGACGCGTTACCTCTATACATTTCGTTCAGTTCCGATTTTCGCAGACTCTTAGCTGCGCACTGTGATACTTCCGGCGACGGTTTCAGCACGACGTGTTCGCACGCATAATTCACAGCTCGCGTCACCGGATATAAATCGAAAAGAACGAGGACACAAAGGGCGTCACATAACGAACGATAAACAATGCGAAAATGAAGATCGATGCTCAAAACGGAAATTTCAACGTAATTATCGAAATTCGAAAGTAGTCTGGCCACAGGCGAATCACGATGAAACGTGGAATTTGCATCGTGAACTCGTTTCATTGCGGTGGATTGCGCGATTATTTTTGTCGATAGATCGTGCTTTCCACTTGCAACGAGAAAGTTACCGCGAAAGAATATAAACCAACGAGTTCGAGGATAACAAAAATTGTTGAATCTTTGAGAATAATTGTCGACGTAAGGGCCCCCCAGTGGAATTAGATCGATTTCCACTGTGGCTTGTGGGGACCCCCCCGTTGATGTCAGGGAGGCCCTCGAGGCACCCATAACGCCTTGCTCTGCTCATCATCGACCGCCGATTTAACTTGTGTACAGATGTAAGCAACGTTCACACCAGCAGGTATGACAGCTGAAAAAGTACGTTTCACATTCAACATCGTATATCCATCGTATATTGTTTCTTCTGTAAAAGATGTAAACAAATTTGGCTTACCAGAAATAAAGTGTCGGTACTCCGCCTCGAGTTTGAGTGCCTGTTCGTACATCTCCTTTGCCGCTTTAGCGCTCACTTTATCACTCGGATATCTCGAGTCCTTGACCTCCTTTATTTGCTTCGTGCTCTTGAACTTGATCAGCAACACGATTGGATAGATCTGATGTCGGTGCAGTCGTTCCAACGAAGCGATCGATATGTCCAATATGCAGTGTGAATTCTTTGCGCAAATATCCTTAACGGCCTGTACGGTTGTACACTCAAAATAGCTTCCTTTTTTTCTATAATCCACGTACAACGAGTCGCGCAAACCTTGATCGAGGGTAGCTTGCGAGCAATGCATCGCCTCGGGCAGACATCGCGTAAATTCTCCAGGGAATTCTTGCAAAAGCTTCGTTGCTACGCACTCGTTGAGCGGACCGAAAATCAAGATTGGCCTGAGCGTTGGATCTGTTTGGGAAACAAACATAAAATAGAAAAAATTGTTAACATCGGTCCGAAAATGAGGACAGCTTGGTAAAATGCAGATATGGAAGTATTAACACCATGAACGAAATACTCTAGGAATTCTAGAGATTCAGGAAAGGAACTTACAATCAAGTTTTTCGACTCGCTGATAACTAGCTGGCAAGTTCTCTTCGTTCAAAGTTCCACTATCGCTGTACCACCCAAGATTCACGCCGGTGAGATGAGAAAGTTCCTTGCTATCTCTGCTCGAAGAGCGTTGGTGCTTCTTACGACGGAAGAAGCTTCGCCGGGCGCTGGTAGTCGCTCGTCTCCCGGTGTCTGCTTCCAGATCACCCAAAGATCTTCGTAGCAAAAGCTCCTCTTCGATTCTACGTTGGAAGTAAATATTATTAAAGAAATTGTTATTATGAAGATCTTAGATATTGCGCGAGTTACTTCTTGGTCAAATCAGTGCTACACCGACAAATTTCTTTATCAGCGTTTCAAGTCTTGGAAATCATAAATATCGTATTATACGTTCAGCTTTAAAAAAATGAGGCAACTGTTTGCCCTATCCAATTGAATCCTCATGATTGTTGCTCAAGTCTAAATTGAGGAAAAAGATAGAAGAAATGGGTACATCGTTTTCTTTGTTGTAATCCTACACTGATTTGACAAGAAGCTAAGGGTTCTACTTCGATCCATCGTAATAAACTCATTCACTGACTTGAATTTGCTTGGAATGATACCGCACTGCTGTCTCCTTCCTGACTGATCAACGAGCCAAGCCCGCCAATGCCCGGGCGTACCATTAAACATCGTGTTGTCGACATAAAGAACATCATCCTTATTAAATCTGAGCTGAAGACTATCCCCAACCTCGCCAACTCTGTCGAACATGGCTTTAACATAGAAGCTATCGCCCGGTTTATCCTTGACCTCGTTGTATCTATCGGGCATAAATTGAGCGACAAGAGTAACTTTGTCCGCTGGTCTGGCAAGTTCAAGAGCAGCTTGTTCGGCGGTTGCTTGTCTCAAATCAACGCCATTGTACTCGAGTATTCTATCACCCGATCGCAGACCCGCGTCCTCGGCGAGACAACCAGGTTGAACCGAGTGTACAAATATCCCAACTCCGTTCCCACCTACGAGTGAAATTCCAAGATTCGAGCATTTTCGCGTCTCGATGAAGAGAAAACGAGGATCCATCGTTGGAGGACTTTTTTGACTTTGTTCCTCCTGTGTAGGACTTCTCATGGTTGCGTTCTGCCTCTGAAGCGTCGTGATCGCCTGATTTATTTGTCCACGAGTTAGCGTACTTCCCGCACCCCGAAGACTGTCCAGCGTTACAGAATTTCTCATGTTCTCGAGAGTCGCGGAATTTCGCAATTCCGGTTTGCGTATGTTTATGTCGAGACTCGTGGAATTACGAATTTCACGCTCACGCTCTTGCGTACCGCGAACTTCCATCGAGGCTGACGAGCGAACTTCTCGCTCGCCTCTCATCACCGTTAATGTCGTACCACTCGGCTGATCGCGTTCTGGCTCCGTGTTATCCAATACTTCAATGGTCGTCTTGCGTGGAGCTTCCGGACTGTTGCAGGGCGTTGGTGAACCGCTTCGACTGCCAGCTTCCTCACCACCGGCTTCTGACGAACTCGAGGAACCTGAACCCTCCAGCTCGTTATACTCTGCGTAGCAAAAATTTCATGTTTCATTTAATTCTCTTAATTTTAATTCCTTTTTACCAAAAGAAAGCGTTGATTTTTAGTTGGTTAGTCCTGTGGCTCTATGTCAAAAGATTAGTTGTTAGTGAAGTATGTGTCGTCGCATATTTGACGATAATCTTGCAGGGATTAATGACAACAAGTACGAGTATTTCTGGCTTGTCACAATGGGGGCTTAGAAAATCCAATGAACCTTTCATTAAGTTTGGGATTCCGTTTTTACAGAAAATAGTAAATACTTGAAATTTTTTCAAATTACAAAGACCACTTTGCAAATACCATTTTACATTAGCTCAGAAATAGCGGTTACCTTAAAACTTGAGTCGAACAAGCAAGATATTAATACAGTAGGATTTATGATGAAAAAATTAAACAGGAATTCCAAACCCCATTGTGTTATACTCAATAAAAAAAAATTCGTTAATCTAGTGGTAAAATGGGATTGAAAATACACCAAAAATATTCACGAAATTTCCCTCTCCTTTGTCACTGGCAACCACAAAATACTCACTGTCCGGGCTGTACTGGACGAGCATAGTAATGGAATTACCACACTGGCGTAGAACATTCGCAGCCAATTGATAAGTCGCGCTTCTCATGTTGATGCCACAAACCTCGAGCAACTGATCACCGATCTGAAGACCGACCTGTGACGCGAGACTGTGTTCGCTGACGGTCGAGACAAAAACACCACCGCTCTCGAGACACGAGATCTGAATACCCAGTGGTTCGACGGATTTGTCGATGTGTACCCTACGAAGTTCTCCAGGAGCAGGTCTTGGTTGTGTATAACAATAATCGGGCATGCTGGCGCGTTTGTTATTTCCATTTCCTCGGACCGTGCCACCACCGCTACTGCTGCCACCGCCGCCGGTACCAGGGCTCAGCACTTCCACGTGAAAGGTCGGCATTGGACTGCCGCGTTCGGACGTTCTCTCGATGCTACCAGTCGACAATTTACCAACGCTGCTCTTCGATGTGACGCTCGGATTCGACGGAATCCGAAATCGCTGGTTCTCTTTTTTTCGTGGAAAGGTGCCACCCTCGTATCCGTGAGTATAAGCCGGTGTCTCATAAGCTACACCGACCGGATGAGCACGAGGTTTGTGATAGTGCAGGTCTACGGATGGTGTGTGCAAATGAGCAAAACCTGGAGGTCCAGGACTGTAGGGTGGCTCGAAACAGAAGGAACGAGCGTCGGGAAGTCCGATGGACTCGCCCGACTGTGCCGAGGGCAGTGAGGGTGGTGACGGATAACGCGAGGGTAGAGAATTCTGTTGGTGCGGATGTGGTTGTGTGTGAGCGTACGGGGGAAACGAGAAATTACCAGCGAGCTGCTGACGTGGTACACCCGAGCCTGATGCACCCGTGACCGCGGATGCCGAGACTCCCATACTATAAAGTTGCGAGTGAGCTCGATTGTGTTGTAACGCCTCGAGCTGCGACTCGTTGCCTGCGGACGCGTACTTCTGTATTCGTCTTTTGGCCTGATGCTCGCTGTCGCGACCGATGTTTCCGGATTTAACGGAAAAATCGATGCTCGTCTCGGAGGGTGCCAGAGCAGAGCCGAGACGTGGATCGTTCGCCTCGAACTCACTCACCGCCTTCTTCTCCATTGGTATTTCCTTAAATTGGACACCAGGAGTGAATGATTTATGACCAAACAGCTGACTGGATTTTGTGAAGTTTAAGGGAGGTGTCTCAACGGCTTTGTACACGGTATGACGATTGCTCACATTTGAGAATGTCGCCAGTGGTATCGGGTTCGAGATTCTGTTGTAGTTGTAGCTCTCGTACTTCGGCGGTTGATTCAGGAGAACGCTGAGGGGAAGACGTTCCTTCGTTTTTCGCGGATGGAGAATCGTTCCTGTACCATTTTGGATCAGAGGACCGCCACGTGCTTTTGGCCAAGTTCCACCGTTCTTCTCGATCTTCTCTGTACCTCGTCGTTTGCTTCGCTTCAGCACTCCGTTGTTGGGTTTCTTATAACTATCGATCACAGAGTCTAATTCGGCGAGGGCGTCCTGCTCCTGTTTTTTCTTCTCGTCGCGATCCTTGCTGTGCCGGCGACCTCGCATTATGTCCATCTTGCCACGTATATCGTCCCACGCTTTTATTATGCCGCTTGGCTTGTCGCTGCTCACGGATTTCGATACTTTGTAAACACTACGGTCCCCAAAATTTGACGCTATGTATCGACGCTCGTAATCGTCCGACGTTGCCTTCAGCATCAATCGTTCTTGTTCCGTTTGCGAACAGCTGTTCACCATCTTTTGCTTTTCACCGGCAAAGCCGGAATCTATCGGCATTGCCTCGGAACTCGCGGAAGCCGGTAGGGCTATTCCCTTCAGGGTCGTAATCGTGAGAACGTCGGCACTGTTGTCGTTCAATATTGACATTGCCTCGTGCGACGAATTCACGGAATCCATTGGTTTGCTATTTATCTGAAAAAAAAAAGAATATATTCGAAATTTGCATATATTAAACAAACATTGGAGATCGATTGAAACAAACAATTTATCACCAAGCTCACATTAAGAACTCTGTCGCCAACGGCCAAATTGCCATCCTTGGCTGCAAGACTGCCAGGAGATATCTTGGCGATGTAAATCCCAAGTTCCAGAGAAATGCCATGCGGAACCGAGCCAACCGGAAGTTGAGTAGTTCGGAGCGAACGTCTCGTCGAGCGTCGTCGTCTGATTGTCAAAGTGGCCGGTCCAGTGTTGCATGATCTGAGGGTCTCGAGGATCATTCTCGTCGACACGGAAGTACAATCGACGTTGTTAACGCGCATAATACAGTCGTTAACGCGCAATTTTCCGTCGATCGCACTGCCCTGACTGACCTGAGCAACGTAAACTCCCGTGTCATTCGGATAATGCGGGTCTTCGCGTCCACCAACGAGAACGAGTCCCAGATCGCGATCTGCTTCCTGGCTGAAACGGCTGATATCGAGATGAATAGCGAGAACATCCCACTCGATGACTTCGTTATCATTGTGCGCATGACCATACTGGCTCGTTCTTAACGAGTGATCGCCACACTCAATTTTCTCCTTAAGATCTTTCAGCTCCTTGGAAGCCTCGTTGCGCTGTTTTTTGATGTCATCCGAGTCGCGTAAAGCACCAGCGAGTTCGGAAACCGCGCGGTCGCGCTCTTTTCTCAATCTGTCGCAGAGCGTACGAAGACTCTCACGCTCAAGAACGATTTGATCGCGCTCGCTGAAGGCCCAGTCACGACGTCGCTTTGAAACTTCAGCCTCTTGTACAGCTTCCTCTAATTCGGCTTGCAGCGTGTCCACCGACTTTCTCAACTTGTCCAGCTCGAGATTGGCCTGATCGAGATTGTCCATTCGTTCTTTCTCGCGTTTGGCGTAATCACGCGTATTCGTCTCACGCTCAGCCTCCTTGCTCGAGTTGTAACGCTCGCGATTGTAAGAGTGCAACTCCAGACGATTTTTGTAATCCCTGCTCGAGCCCTCCGAGTAATCCCCGAATTTCTGACGCAGCTCGTTGCACTCTTTGAGGGCTTCGTCACGATCGTGCAACGCCGAGGATATTTCACGACGTAGAGTTTCGATCTGGTACGAGAGTGTCTTCTTCTATGGGCAGACGAAAATTTGATAAAAATCGTCGAAATACGATTATACGTCGCAACGATAACGTTATTTTTCATGTATTTAT
Organism: Netelia melanura; assembly: GCA_964007305.1. NCBI lineage: Eukaryota > Metazoa > Arthropoda > Insecta > Hymenoptera > Ichneumonidae > Netelia > Netelia melanura. The sequence goes on from OZ023259.1 coordinate 23,594,309, forward strand.
ATGAAACAAATTTTTGGGTGATACTTTGTTTTTACCCTATGCCAGTTGTGCAAAGGTAAGTGGGTGTAAATAGATATAATTAGTACGTCAGGTAGCGTGGGTGTAAGTAGGTGTGAGTAGTACGTTAATTTAACGGACCTCACTTACCTCGTCGACGTGTTGCTTATTCTGACTCTCGAGATGCGTGATTTTCGCAAAAGCCTGAGTCAGATCGTCACCGAGCTTTTCCATTTCCTTGTGTACCGTATCCCGCTCGCCCATTATGAGACTGTACTCTTGCAATGCAGCATTTCTCTCCTCTGTAAGTCTCTTCATGTCCTTACTTGCCTTCATTCGCAATACCATCGCCTGATTGATCTCCTTCACAGCTTCCTCGTGTTGCTGCTGAACTTTGGCCAACGCCTCGCGATACTCATTACGTTCGCGCAACGCTATGTCCCACTGCCTTATCGCTGCTGTGCACTGTTGCTTGAAACCGTTTCTCTCGCGAATCGCTCCGTTTCGCTCCTGAGCCACATCCTCGTATTGCTTCTTCAGCCTCGCTGCTTCCTCCTGGGCGAGCTCCAGCTGATGAAAAGAAATTATTCATCAATTACAATAAAAATCGACAAGAAAGTTCAAAGCTGTTCCTGAATTGTGAAGAAAATATTCTTGCCTTATTTACGGCCGATGAGTGGGACGATATGAGATCGTCGTATCGTTTTCTCAACGAGTCGTACTCGTCCTTAATCGCCTCATACTTTCTCAATGCGGAGAGATAATGTTGGTTCATCGCATCACCATTACCAGTATCAGCAACCAACACCTCCTGATTCTGGCAGCGCAATTCCGAAACTTCCTTCTGCAAAGCCTGTACCTCACGATCGAGACGTTGTTTGTCGTTTACGAGATCCCCGTACTTGCCACGAAGAGCCGAGCTCTCCTGCGAAGTTGCCTCCAGCTGATTCATCGCTGCTATGTGTTGTCCTCTGTAGTACTCCAATTCCTTCATAGTATGCTCACACCTGCGGTAACGACCTTGCCGGTTTAATTATAAAGTAACATGTTTTCACGCTGCGACGACGCCTCATCCGCGAATTCAATTTCTCTATTTTTATATATGAAAAAATAAAAGAGAAAGAAAAAAATCAATAACCCCACTGTTAAACCCCTCGGACCCCCGGACCTTATAAACAGTTCGAGCGTGCTCTCTGCACGACGCCTGATAACCGATTAGATTGCCACGGGATAAACCGCTGGCTGTGTGCGAGACAAAGTCGGCCAGGCGCGATGATGATCGGAGGAAAAAACGGTCAACGAATATTGTATACGATAGGTACATACATATATGCCGATCTATATAAATATATGTTAACATATTTATATATCGATGCAATGGTTTGTTTGTATAGCCAGTAGAATATTCGTTTGGGCCGACCATTGAAAATGGGAACAAGAAGCGAATGATTATCATGACTTTATCAAATATCAAATCTATGTATGTATATTAAAAATAGGTGCACTTTCACTTGGAGGATGAAATAAATAAAAATGAAACATAGCGCAACAACAACAAAGAAAAAACAAACGAACCGTCTAATGGTATCGGAGTGCTTATGTCTAAGGAGTTGCAGCTGATGCATCGCTTGATCGCATTGCGCCTGCAATCCATCGTAATCACTACGACACTCGGGACCACCGACCGGGCTGCCAACGCTCCCATATCCTCCACTATCCCTCTCTGCATGCCAGTAACGAATGGTTGTCAAACGGGTATCAAATCCGAACATCAAGAAACAAAAAAATAGCAAAAAACACAAGAATAAAGTGAGAGATAACGGTGTCGAGGATAAACGTCGATGACGACGCAATTAACAAATGTCTGGTATAAAGTGTGTGTGTATATGTGTGCATAAGGCAGGCTACGAGGAAAGAAAAACTGAGGGCCGATGAGATAGACTTGGTCCTGCATAGAATCTTACCCATGTTGAGAGCTCCATCTGTAAAAACGAAAAAATATAACAAGCATTAAACAAACTGGGCCTAAGATTTATTTCGTTCCACCTACGCGCTCTATTTTTCACTCTCGGCTAGGTACGCTCGCGTTTTCACCCAGAAAAGAAACTCTTCTGGGGTCACGCATGCAAGCACAGAGAGACGATTCTTGGCTACTCTCTCGTGTATCATAAATTATATGGATAATTAAGAATTTTCACCGTTCATGACTACGTAAAAGCAGGCCGAAATTACTAATGGATTAATCGTGATCGAAGATGGAAGACATCGATCTAAGTGTCAGAAGCGAGCAACTTCGAGACAGAGAGCAATTGAGATTGATTTGTAACTCGCTCGCATGGATCACGTGGATGTCCCAATCAATGAACGTCCAAGTTCTAGATACAGATTTTCGCAGTTATAAAAATACTCATCCCCATCTTGACGTTCTCCTTAAATAAATCAAAATTTTATTAAATTTACAGAAAAAAAATAACATCTTTAACAAACATTTTCCTTTTTTATTAGTTTAACGTTATTGACATATTGAAAATGGCGATCAATATTAAATCTATGTGCGAAACCTTTCAAATTGATTGGAATCTCGCCTAAAGTGCAGAAAAAATGTGTAATCAATATTTTAACGAAAATGTAAAAATCCAACATAACCTCCAAACTGTTTTCAACACCTCTTTGATGAAAATCGATACAATAATATGAATATGATTTGATTTTCATGGTTTGTTTAACGTTATTACGCTGATCAGATATTATATTAGACTTAGAAATTCAAAGCTGCTTAGAGAAAAGAGATGACCAAGAAGACAGTGGCAATCTCTCGCATACCCACAGGTGTTTCATATTGCCTAGGCGCGTTCAATTAAAAATCTTTGACGGGGTTAAAAGCGTGGAGTCGCCAGTAGATATTACTATAAATACTCTTAAATTCAATTTTAATTGCAATCCGAAATGTGTAAAACATTTCCCATACGTTATTTTTTATCATGATCAACAACGAGCCGAAAGCTTTTGCTAATTGAATCGAATTCGCTAATTGAGACATCCATCGCAATCTTTTGTACTACAAAAACATATCGATAAAAGAAAAGTGCTCTTACCGCTGCTCCCGGCACTGTCCAACGAAGAGGCACCTGATGCCATCCTCTTCGTCTTCGTCGATCTTTACGATCTTTCACTCTGCCTCTTATTATCTCGGCCCTCGCCGTTCTTTTCTTTACGACACGTATTTCTTCGCAGGCAGTGTACCAACTACGTTTTTCCTGAAAATTAATCGACGCACTGTATATTTCACGCAAGAACGAACGCTTTGTGGTTCAACGAGATGTGCCAGTGGCGATGACATTTTCCATTTGTGACGACGACGACGAGAACGACGACGACGACCGAACAACGCGAGACGCTTGTATTGCACCGAAAAGCCTCGTTTTTTTTTTACATGCCCACGAACACTCAGGTGCATCGATCAACGACCAAACGATTCTTCCTTACGAATTAACATCATTTGGATAACACGCTTCTGGCAAAACATGTTTTCCATGCGAAAGTGCAGCGATGCGAATTCAACACACTCACACAACCTCTGAAGAAATGGTGAGATGCTTGGGAGAGGGGGCTACTGCTAATGTTTTCCGAACGGTCGTTAGACGATCAATCTACATGGTTTTTTGATTACTGTGTGTGTGCGTGTGCGTGTCTCTCTCTCTTTCTCTCTGTCTCTATCTCTTTCTTGCTCTCTCTTACTGAAGTTGTCGTGTGAATATTAATTATCTATCGGTTTTCATCGGGTACGCTATCGATTGAGCTCAATACCACGGATACTACAGATAAATGACACGAGAACGTGACTCTTCAAGGAGGCTCGATGACAATAATACGTGGCCCGTGAATTTGTCGACGAGATAAGAATTTGGGCCGTATCGAACGAACGAACGAAACTAAACGAAGTATCGGAGAGCGAGAGAGAGAAAGAGTACAATCGTGTCTCGTGAAAAACCTTTCTTGGCGATTCTCAACACATACACGCACACACACAACACACACACCACGGGCATAGAAACTCGACGAGGTTATCACTCGCGCTTGAAGCCAACTCGTGGAAAATATGTCATCGCCCGTGTTGAGAATTGTCCGATCATTGTTATCTGTTGCGACGTATCGCGCAAAACAACAATGGTCGTTCCTCTTTTCTCACCTGCTACACCAACGGGCCTGACAAATAGCCATTTTCATTCGATACTACGGCTCGATTCACCAACCTCTCGGTAATAAACATGCTCCAGCGTGACTCACGCATGCGCGGTGTATATCATACCTAGCTAGTCAATACACGGTCTAACGACGTGAAATTTATTCACCAAAGTATCTTGAAAATAAATTGCGACGACGATAATAGACATATTAAACATATAATTTTTCTTCAGAAGCTTCGCACGATCGAATTGTTCACGCCACGAATCGAATTATTACCTACAGTTGGAAACTCTGTAGATGGTCGTATGACTTCGTAAGTAGTTTAAAAATCTGGAGAAGAGTTCAACGGCAACATCACATTTGGGTGTTCTCTGTGAAGTGAATTAATTTTAATTCTAGTTTTCATCAATGTTTACATCGTTCTGTAAGTATTTCTGCGTTTTATTGAAGACAACATTTTCTTTTATACTGTGCGACTCGGGACGAGACGACAGAACTGGGTGCACGATGACAGATGAGAAGAAAAGGAAAACGGAGAGAGCAGTACTCGATCAGTCATGAGAAATCTAGAAGGTTCGTTTTTGTTTTTCAATTTCTCTACAGGTATGTATATATATATAGTTACAACGATAATATCGCGGTATTGGTGTCACTAATAGATCGGCCATATTAGCCTCCTCCAGCTTGAGGGGCCAATGTTAAATATAAAATATATAATATGTTTATTCATATATCTATATAATTTGTAGTAGTTCTCTTTCAATATATAATTTAACGCTTATCTCTTTCTCCTCTATTCTCCACCATTCTTTTATAGATACTTCTTCATTTTCTTTGATTTTCAAGGCCAGCGTAGAAATCACACGAGAAAAATTGGTTAAACTTGGCGTTCGAGATTTTTCATTCTTTTTTTTTTTTGTGGACAACGCAAAAAAGGCGTTTTTTTTTGCCAATTGTTCATAATGGCTTCAACTTTGTTATTTCACAAACGTTACTCAGAACCAGAAACAAAAAACGTTTCAGATCTTGGTGCGGTTCGATGCGAATTTATGTCGTCGGATTATTCCACATGGAAATATACGTGTACATATATGCAACAAAAATATTTTTGTCAATATGAGATTTTAGCGCCAAAATATAGCTAAAATATATGTTACATATATTTTTCGTATATATTATATATTTTACATATAAAGATACTATATCTTTCGCTATATATACGTAAACATATATTTCACATATCCAACATTTCGTCAGACATACATATTTTGTATCCATGTTGAATATTAGAATGATCAAGGTTCCTAGGGGAGTGGGGAGATTTAATTCTCAAATTTTTTTTTATAGGCAAACGCATCTCACCGCACGATTATCGAATGTTGGTATTTTCATTTTTCTTTTAAAATATTTACAGAAGGACACGGAGAGTTCTCGACACGTTTTTCCAAGAGGCATCCACTCTTAGACAGGCAGTGGTGATTGTATGGTGTTCTTGATTGCAACAAATTATAATAATTGTAATATTAACAATGTCGAAGATTAACGCTCTCTAAAAATTGGCTTTACAGCAACAACAAACAGGATTGCGCAACGATGAAGACTCGTGGCACTCGTCGCTATTTCACGTTTTCGTTGGAAGTTCTACCAGGAAAATGCCTCGTCTCTCGGTTTTTCGACTGTGAGTTCAACTGTGAGCCGGATGGGAAAACGTGCAGGAAAATGAATGAAAGCAAAAGAAAGAAACGTTTGGGAATAGCGGAGCAAAAAAAAAGAAGAATCATAAACGAATTAAAAAAAAGATGGCTTTCTACGTTAAACTTTGGTATTGTTATGCGGTCGGTGACGACTCGAGCATTATCGTATCTCGTTACACGTCGAAACCTTGCGTGATCGATAATCCTATTTACATAAAACGGTATAAAAATACAACGAAGTTAATGTCATATAATTAATAATAATAATATAGATATATGATGTATGAATATATGCATAGCGCATATATACATGTAGAGTAGTTTGAGGAGTCGAGGGGGGAGCGTAAAGGTGCCAAGGTGAGGACCATGAACTTAAGTGCTAGGAAAACATGAAATTTGGTTTAGCTAGTCCGCGTAGTTTGTCTGATCGAGCGTATCCGGTCGTTTAGCCGGGAGGACAAGGGAACAAGGGCAGGGATTCGATTAGATTTGTCTCCATTATTCAGCGATTGCGGAAGACGCGAGGAAGGAGCGAAGCCATTTGCACGTTCGCACGTTACGAAAACTCATAACAATGGGAAGGGGATATATTGCGTTGAGAGATTGTTGAGCCAACGAAGAATGAACGGATGGGAAACCGCGTGGGATGACCGGAAGTCAGGACGCGTCAACCATTCGTCTTGTACAGCGGGCGGGCGGCTTAATATCTCGACATACTTATAAATTAGAGGTCGGCGCGCTAAACGCGTACGTGCGTTTTTTTACATACATTTTTTTTTCGTTACGCTCTGAATTTTACATTCTTTCTCGCTTTTCAAATTTCTCGTTGCTTCTAAAACTGGTATGGTGCAGTTTCTCTACGCTCTAAGAGTGACGATGATTTCTTCACGCTCGAAACCACCAGTGACTTATATAAATTTATATATATATGTCTTAGCGACGTCGGAAAGGAGAAGTGAACATCTCCTCGGATTTCTGCAACTTTCTATACATTGACTTATTTTTGGAGGGAGGGAAGAAGGGGCGCCGACTTAAACTCTATGTCAATAAATTAATCGATAAATACTTCCGGACAGCGCGATCGGATTTTGCATCCGATTACTTTTTTTTACTCTCTCTCTTACTCTCGCTATGTTCTCTTTTTTTTTTGCGTTCATAGTTTCTACCGCATCTTTCGAGACCGAGAACCAAGAGAGGCAATGAATAAATGCTAATAATTGCAACGAGAAACTAACGCGCCGCTTCAAGCGGTATTTTTTCTTTTTTTTTGCTATAACACCGTTTTACTCGTGTGCCTCTCGGCTTCTTTTTTCTCTTTAAATATGCTTTCGCGCTTACACGCTATATATTTAGACCGTTGAAGTCTGCTGATTGTTGTTGTCCATCGGTATGCTCGAGGAGCACTCCTTGAGCATCGCGCGAAGTCGAAGAATCTCTTTGGATGCGGCTGCTAAATCGGACTGTAGCTGAAGCTCCTTCTCGCGAAGACGCTTAATGTCACGTTGACACGTCTGAAAATAATTCGGTCCATTAATTCATAATCGTAAGAAAGATTTTAGCGAATAAACTTCTCCCCTTCTCTGGTCGACTCGTGACGATAGTTGGAAACATTAGTCGCTGTAAAACTTACCACATTCTGCCTCAACAAGTCAAGCTTGTCGCACTTTAGTCTCGTAACTTCGAGCCTAAGATTTTCCGTCTCGTTGACAGTCTCTTTGACGGTGGTGGATCGCGCGGCTTCGTGAGTCTCGGCGGAGCTCATAGATTCGAGCCCCGTATCACTGTCCGGATATACAGCTTGGTCGAGCTCCAGTTCGCTATTGAGAGAACTATCGTCGCTCTCGGAAACGACTCTCGTCGTCTCGGTCTTCTCGATCCTTCCGTCGTCCCTCTTACGAAGATTCTCGTGCGTCAACCGCTGAAACGGCGAGACCGGAATCGAGCTCTTTTCCGTGACGATCGTAAGATCGTTATTCGTACTTCCGGTACTACAACCGGAAGCTGAAGCGACCATGGTAGATTCGCGTCGGTCAACCTCGTCCTGTTGAAGTGTCGCGAGACTACTGTCCTGATTGTCGGTGTTGGACAAACTGCTGTCCTGACTACCGAGACTCGGACTTCCACGATCGGAATCCCTTCTCAGAGTCAAATCCGGCGAACCGAGAGGACTCGACGGTTCGACCGAACGTTTGCCGCTCGTTTTCGACGTAGATTGTCGATTACTCGGTGGACTCGGTTCGGAAGCTCCTTTTTTCGCTAATTGTTGAGGTACGCTCTCCGTCGAGGCGTTTCTCACTCGAGATATCAACGCTTTTCGCACTGTATCGATAAAACGCGACCCGCTACCTCCACCTCCGGACGCTGAAGCATCCGACGCTGTTGGACTGACCGGACACGTTGAACTCGTTCCGAAACCCACACCTCCGGGTCCCGGTAGGCCACCGCCCAGAAAATCGCCGGTCTTAGACTGCAACTCCTCGGTCAGCGACTCGAGCAAGGCGCAACGCGTTCTTAGCTGAAGGATTAAGAGAATCGTCATATTAACACTTTACCGACCGGCCGTCGATTAATCGACTTTTGATCTTTCTGTTAGATTTGGTTAGATTAGATTGACAAGTAGCAAGCAGCAAGCATTTCGCATTCTTTATTCAGATAATCGGTGCTTTTTTCTAAGCTTTAGCCCTTAGAAATGAATGGAAAGGATAGTCTCGGCGAGTTTTATCTCGACGACTTGTCAGATTGTCAAGTAAAAAAAAACTAAGCAGAACAGGTTTCGCTTGTAAATACTGCAACGTTCCACTACACAAAGGCGATTGTTTCGAGCGGTATTATAATTTAAAAAAATATTAAACAATTGTTATAGAAAAATATAAAAAATATTGTTATATGGGTTATGGTATACTTTATGTAAATACTAAACTGCATACGGTTGTAATAGATTAAATAAATATTGTTTAGCACTAATATCATTAAAATAAGACATTTTATTAAATTTTGTAAGCCGAAACCAAGCCGGTGTCTCAGACGATCTGCGTCTGAGCGGCCGGTCACAAGGGCATAGATTCTCGAATCGCTGCCGGTCGGTAAAGTGTTAATTATCTATAAGATTCATCGTTATAGGTCGCGCATGGATCAAACCTTAGCACATAACTGTAAAAGCGTGCGCAATTTCATAAATTACAATATTCGATAAGCATCGCGTGTCTCATTGTTAATTACGGGTGGGCAAAGCAAAGGATCAAGGGGAATCGCTACAAGGAGAAATATAACAAATTACCTCGAGTTTCGCAAACTTTTCCGCCTTGTACGCGGCGTTCTCGGCGTTTACGAGCTTAGTCAGTAAAAACTCCTTGAACTCGACACCGCGAAGGAATATAGCGGGCGTGGGTAGGTGTGGGCCGAACCAGGGCACGTCGTCCCTCGCTGTGATGCTCACTTTGTACCTGAAGAGTCATAGAAAAAATATATTACAGTAACTAGGAACTTGAGCCAAAAAAAGAAGAAGGAAAAAAGGAAAACATTAGGTTGACAAATCGAAACGAACACGGTTCGTAACGAGTCGCAAGAATGAAGAGAAAAAAAAAACATTCCTTCATAGAAAACGAGGAAGGTAAACACCTGCTTCGTTCGACTAACCTGGTGTTGGGTGTGCAAGGTTCGATGACCTGGACGACTATGAAGGCGTGGAGAAAATGGCTGGCTATCATGTCCGGACTGAACGGTGTCGGCTCCTCCTGAAATATAATCGCGACGATGTCGTTGCCGATGTGCCGTTTGCGCTGCAGCTGTTGGGAATCACCGGGACTGTAGGGGAGCAACGAGGCGACGTGAAAGAGAACCTCCCGACCGCGAAAGACCTCGTAGACGGCCGAATCGCCGGTCTGACCGTGCCTCGTGTCCAGACCACCGCGATAACTGCACGCCCATCGGAACAGGAACAACAAAAAACATCAAGAACAGGATGAGACAGAGATCAGTGTGAGAACATGAAAATGGATACAAGAAAGTAACTCTGCCAGTCCCGAAACTTGTGAGAGTAGTCCACGTGCCGCAGCTGCATATTTTAAGGAGGTTCGACATATTGCAGCTTCACAAAATGCATTTAAAAATTTTTTCTCGAAAGTACATGTCTTTCTTGATACGTGGTTCAAATTTCATGAAATTCTGAGTAGTGAAAGTATGGTGAATAATTGTTTTAAGTTAGCGTTTGAATTCATTAGAAATTCAATTTAAAAAAAACCATTCAGACCCGAGAAAAATATATTTGAAGGTAAAAAAAGTGGTGAAAGATTTTAACAAAATTTCGAAACGATGTCAAAAAATTCTGAAACAAGATATCGAAAAAATGGCTCGACGCATTGTTTATAACACTTTAATATACACGTACGACAAAAATTGTCAAAATTGGACGTACGGTTCCTGAGAAAAGGTACATTGAAAATAGGCATTTTTCGAAACAATGTTTTTCGACTTTCAACTAATTCCAAAAATTTTCTATTTCGAATATCCTCCAAAACTCTACACAGAATTATTAATAAAGTCTTTGTGAACAAAACTAAAACAAAATCGTCGAAAAATGTTGAATAGTTTTGAAGAAATCTCAATTTGAAGCAAAGAAGATCAGATTCCTTTATTGGGTTCATCGAACGAACCAGATTAACTCTTTTTCTCTATCTCTACTGTATAGTTTATTATTATATCATTGGAAAATCATGAGAACTAGCGTTTGAAAAAACCTGGCAAAATCATTTTACAACATTAATTTGGGCACGTGAAATCTTAAATCTTAAATCGATTCAACCGATTGTTTAAAATAAAAACTATAAATAAAGTTTAAAAAGAAACCAACCCTTTATGATCTTTAAGATCGATTCTCTGTCCCAACAGATCAAGAAATTCTTGAAACGCTGGTGTTATCTGTCGATTTCCAAAGAGCTGTTCCTCAGTAATTTGGCCAGCTCGTTGATGTAGGACACCAAACTTGAATCTGGAAACTAGAGCGTGCTCGTCGTATCGGGCTATCAAAGTTCCGGCTCCGGAACAAACGACGGGCATTAAGGTGCTCACGTTCAGCGACTCGTTGATTGCCTGGTTGAACATTAATTACGTAAGAAAAAGCGACGATTAGTAAGAAATGAATTTAAGCGGATGTTGAAGGAGAATGCGAAAGGCACGCGGCCGTGCGAAAATTTAACGACGTCGGAGACACGAGCTTTGACCAAGATCAAGGTGAGAAGACGAAATTTTGCCCCGAGGCATGGAATTTAATTCTCATAAAAACATTCTGTCCGTAACGCAGGAGGGAGAAACAAAAGACGGATAAATTTTATACCTTGACCATTTTTGCAGGTGAAGGATTTGGTCCGAGGGTAGCCGCGGGCACGAGTTCGTGATTCGAGCCAGCCCGTAATCGAAGCAGTACACGCCAGTGCTCCTGTCCAGCGACCGTTTCGGCCTTAACCGAGACAAGAACGGGACCGTTTTCACCGTCTCGTCCCACGAGGTTCACGTGCTCCTGCAATCAGACGAATTCAAACATCGTCAGTACGTAATACACATACAATATTGGATAAACGTTCCAGAGACTTTAATCATTTGATTATCATAAACGGATTCTTCAATAGGAGAATTTGGCAATTCTTCAAACCAAAAACTGGCAAAGTCGAGTGTTTCCATGTGGAGTTTCATATCGTGGAAGCAATTAAATGATAGAAGAGGAGGAAGGAACGATAACAAAAAGATAGCTGGATCGATAGAAAAAGCTTCGTACACGAATCTTCGCTAACAAAATGAACGAGACACCCTTCGAACCGGAGAATGTAAGAAGGCTCTCCCCAAAAATCTTTTGTTTTTTCGCTCCGTCTCTTGGCCAAAAAACCATACGAGAGACGAAAGGGGAAAAACGAGAGAAACAAGCAGCAACAGAAAAACGAAAGCTCCAAGGGCGAGCCCTTTTACGATCGAGCTATCCTGCTGGGCAGCTTGGAAAAAGGATCGTTCGCTCGGTATAAGAAAGAATGATTTCTTCGAGCTCCTTTCGCTCCCTTTCTCTCTCTCTCGCTCAACCCCATTCGTGTTTATACAATGTTGGCAGCATCATCATTACATCATCGTTAAATCCGTGCGTGGACGAACGTTTTACGCTTTTTTTTTCTCGTCTTCTTTTTTGATACGCGCGTAGGCACGGACTCGCACTAAAGTACCACAGCGAGAGGGTAGAGGACGACCATAAAGTTCACAGTCGCCCAGAGGTCGAACAGAGAGGGAGAGAGAGAAAGCTTGGGGCGAGGGATAAAAAACCTTGCGCTGTACGTGGAATCGGAATTGGCTTTTTTTTCATCCGTGGTAACATAAAGTTCGCCATAATTAAAAAGGTCACAGGGGTTAGTCTCGACCGAGTGACATTAGGACGTAGTCGCGACCGAGCCAATTTTATTTATAATAAAGTTCATTTAATGTTGAAATGAAAAAAAAAAGAAAACATATAAAATAAGCTTGCCTCGGGCGCAGGGTCGAAGTTGCTTATTGGCCTAACGTTGTTTCTCGTTACTCGAGGTACGCGCGTGACGAACTATTTTTTTCATTTCCTCGGGACGTTTTTTGAGCGATCTTCGAGCAAAAAAAAAGAGAGAGAGAGAGGTAGAAGAAGGAAAGGCATAAAAATTGTTCGTGTTCAACCTCGCGACGCGACTATCGTGCCCCTCTGTATCGCGCGTTGACAATGGCGCACGCACATCGCATGCATGCACGCGCAACGAGGCGCAGAAACTCGTAGCAGGCGTTACCCGTTTGTGTTCGCGAGCGAGAGAGAAAAAGAGAGTGCAAGCCGGAGAAAGAGAGAAAGAGGGAGAGAGAGAGACATGACGCAACTACGCGCGGCCACTTCCGCAGGCACACATAACAACTGCATCGTATATCGCACCGTGTACCGACAAGATTAACGAAACGCATCGTACCCGGCTGATAATCAAATGTGCAACGCGTTATCTCCTCACGATTAGTGCATAAAAAAAACATTTTTTTTCTCGTCGCAGCACGACTCGTGTTTCACACGAATTATTATTTTTCAATCAACTCGAAGATCGTTCCACAGGGAAATCACATTTTAATATCCCTCGGCATTGTTGTTGTCGATATGGGATTTTTTTATTCGTTCCGTTCTATTTCCAGATGAAATATTATGTGCGTGCAAATCTGTGCACCGAGTGAGTCTCTGTAATAGCGTGTAATATTCCATGAGCGCAAGGAGGGGAGAGGCGGGCTCGAGGCTGAGTAATTGGCAGCTTGGCAAATTGGACGTTCCAGATTTATCGAGGATGCGCGCGTGTGTACTCACCGCAGCCTTTCTATTCTATATTCGTACGATCTACCCTACTTATACACAGCCACCAACTTACCAAAATGCTATTTTAAAGGGTGAGTGTATTTACTTCGTAACGATAACAACGAGTCGAGATCAATGAGAAATTAATAGTTGCAATTTTTCAATTTTTACAGGACTCTCTAAATCTGAATTAGTGAAAAATTAACTAATTCAATTAGTAAATTCATGTTCGACTGCTGAAATAGTGATAAACGCACCGTTTCACTGATAGAATAGTAAACAAAATAGTAAATTAGGTTACTAAAGCAAATTAGTAATGCGATTGACTATTATTTAGTCGATACGGTTTACTAATTAATTAGTGATATTACACGATGACTAATCAATTAGTACAGGACTCAGCGATCGACCAATCACAGGCGCCAGCTCTCGATCCGATACTTCCTTTCTTCTGCCATTGTGATGTCGGAGGCGCCATTTTCTCATGTCAATGAGTTCATGCGCAGTGCAAAACGGCGAATCTTATTTTATAAAAGTTTTAAGGGGAAAAGCAAACAGTGTACGAACGTTTCGTTTTCTTGTCGATACGTATGAGATTATTACATATTATTCGCGCAAAGAATTACAATCGACTGGTGCATGAACATATCAGCTGTGCTGACTACTAATTGCGTAGTCAAATTTTACTAATTTTTATAGCGATCATTTTTTACTAATGGAATTAGTGATTTTTCACTAATCATTAGTGACCCACTTTTCGCTAAATGAATTAGTAAAATATGACTAAAATTTAGTGAAATTTTACTAATTCAGATTTAGAGAGGAGGAGATTTGTATACCAAGATCCACGCATATGATCCGTTTAAACCACCTGGACTATATTTCACGTCTGGAAATCTTCCTCGTTTCATCCTTTTGCATCAATCGTTGTTATTAACGATCGTGATTTAGCGACGCTAATTGACGAGAGTCTCGTGCGACGCTTCTCTCTTTCTCTCTCTCTCTCTCTCTCTTGTTGTCAGTCCTCTGGGCGCGACGAAACTCGAGAGGTTCCCCGATCGATTTTCATCCAACGGCGAATTGGAGCTCTCTCCGCTAGTCACGAAACTCTCGATGATGAACATTATATAGCATGGAGCTAGGTGTACGAATAGTCGGATGATATCGAGCAGCCAAATATCACTATATATATTGGTGTATAACGTTTTGTATACGTATATTTCTATACACGAGAGACTTATGCCATATTCGCAAATTTCTCTCTCTCTCTCTCTCTCTCACTCCAGCCGAGTACAAGACTCTCTGGCCACGTTCCAATAACACGCTTCGGCGTTAACTACGAACTCTTCTCGTCGTGTTGCGCGAAGAGGCGAGCGTGCAATTACGTACGAGCGCGAAGAGGAAGAGAGCGTGGAGAAAGAATAAAATGACTAAACGAGAGAATGTCGAATTTCATACGGCAATTATGGAAAACTACTCCACTGCACTTTTTGATCGATATACCGGTAATTAAAGTAGAATCAAGATTCCTCAATCTCGAACCTATTTCTTCTTTTTTCATTTGTAATGGGCAATTATAAAGTTACTTCGTTTAACGAGGCAAAATCGTACGAATCAGTGATAATTAAGGATCGTAGCCGTAACAGTTTTGCAGCAGGTGTGAAAAATAGAATCTCGTCCGCCGGAAGTCTCGAATGAAAAAAAGAAAAAAACAGGACAATATAATAGTCACTCGAGTCGCGCACCTTTTATCTCGCGAGTACTATGTATGGACGCGATTTATTTGACTGCGAGGGACAGAGAGAAAGAGAGAGCTGGCAACCGGCTAATTTTATTATCCATGAGATATTAGCCGAGAGAGGCGTTCGTACGCTTTTTTCCCGTTTTCTTTTTTTTTTAATTAGTCGGTTTAACGACACGCGATATGATACAATATACGTACACGTGGCATATAGAGCGGATAATATTCATGGACGAAGGTTGGGAGAAAGAACGGATCGTTACAGCTCTCTCACGTGTACTCCTACCTTCCAACCCCTGACTCACTCTCTCTCTTCCTCTAGCGGGCATGAATTATCCACGAAGAGCAAAGTGAGAAAAATAGCCGGGAGCGGTATTAAAAAAAAAATCGACGAAAAACAAGAGAAAGAACGAACGTGAAGTAGGAAACAAAAATTAGTAGCCAAGGTGAGGTTGGTAAAAGAGCGAAGGTTCCTTTTTTTTCCTCACCCTTGCGAATCCGTCTATGAATATATCCGAGCTCTCGCGCTTCGAATAATCCCAGACTGAAAATGGAAAACGTTTGCGAGTTTGATCTTTTCTTTTAATTAAAATCAAATTAAATAGATAACACTGTTTTATATCGCTATTATTATCGTTATTGTCGTCGATGATTATTCAAAGCTGCACTGCGTATCGAGTTTGTATAAAGAATATTATAAATAAGGAAGAATTATTGTAAAATGATAAGTGAGCGAGAGTTGTATTTAAAATTTAAATTCAATTCGCAATTTCCAAATTAGCGACGTCTTAGTCGAGCACGAGGAATAATCCTCGAATACGATTTATTAGTTTTCTTCCGGTACACTCGCGGTCCCTTATTCAACACGTGGAAATTTAGGGTGGCCCTTTTCTCACAAAGGTTCTCCCTCGTTCTTCGTTCAACGTTTTCTATTACGCGTTTATTTACGAACGCGAGAGAAAGAGAGAGAGGCAGAGTGAGTACCGAACGATAAAGTTATCTCGCGGGCGTAGACTCGACGTATATTTATGACGGCGGTGTGTTCACCCCGAGAAACGCTCGAAGGGGTTATCGAAGTGCGTTGCTCGTGATCGTCGCACTTGATACGAAACGCAAAAAAAAAACGTTCTAAAAAAGACGGCAAAAAATGTGAAAAAGAAATAAAGAACCGAGAGAAAAAGATCGAGTTCGAAACGCGAGACGAGGGAGAAAAAAGAACCGCGTTCGGTCCGCGAAGCTCGCCCGTGAGTGTGCGTGTGTGTCTATTTGTCTGTCTATGCGTTTGTGTGTGAAAGAGAAAGACGAACGGACGGAGGGAAGAAGAAGAAGAAGAAGACAAAAAAGACCCTTGGACTGTCTGTTGGTTTACCGAAAACTCTCACTGACAAACCGCTCTCGACGTTCCGGAAAGATTCCTTTCCTCTGCTCTGGTACGGTACGGCGGAGTAAAATAATAATAATAAAATAAGTACACCCGGGCAGAGAAAGGGAAACCACGAGGCGGGCCTAAGCCACGTAACTCGAGAAATTTCAGAAACGGAAGTTGGCGAGGAAGCCATGAGTATATGACGAGAGAAAGAGAACCGGAGAATGTGTGTTTAGGTTTATTTTTATTTTTTCATACAGTACGATCGGTGTTTACAAACCTGCCGTAAACTATATATGTATAATTTTAATCAATTGTCAACTCTCTAAATCTGAATTAGTGAAAAATTGACTAATTCAATTAGTAAATGCATGTTCTACTGGTGAAATAGTAATAAACGCACCGTTTCACTGATAGAATAGTAAACAAAATAGCAAATTAGGTTTACTGAAGCAAATTAGTAATACGATTGACTATTATTTAGTCGATACAGTTTACTAATTCATTAGTGATATTACACGATGACTAATCAATCGGCAATCGACTAATCACACTCCCTAAATCTGAATTAGTGAAAAATTGACTAATTCAAATAGTAAATGCACGTTCTATTGGTGAAATAGTAATAAACGCACCGTTTCACTGATAGAATTGTAAACAAAATAGTAAATTAGGTTTACTAAAGCAAATTAGTAATTCGATTGACTATTAGTTAGTCGATACAGTTTACTAATTCATTAGTGATATTACACGATGACTAATCAATCAGCAATCGACTAATCACACTCCCTAAATCTGAATTAGTGAAAAATTGACTAATTCAATTAGTAAATGCATGTTCTACTGGTGAAATAGTAATAAACGCACCGTTTTACTGATAGAATAGTAAACAAAATAGTAAATTAGGTTTATTGAAGCAAATTAGTAATACGATTGTCTATTATTTAGTCGATACAGTTTACTAATTAATTAGTGATATTACACGATGACTAATCAATTAGTACAGGACTCAGCGATCGACCAATCACAGGCGCCAGTTCCCGATCCGATACTTTCTTTCTTCTGCCATTGTCATGTCGGAGGCGTCATTTTCTCATGTCAGTGAGTTCATGCGCAGTGCGAAACGGCGAATCTTATTTTATAAAAGTTTTAAAGGGAAAAGCAAAAAGTGTACGAACGTTTCGTTTTCTTGTCGATACGTATGAAATTATTACATATTATTCGCGTGAAGAATTGCAATCGACTGGTGCATGAGCATATCAGCTGTGCTGATTACTAATTGTGTATTCAAATGTTACTAATTTGTATAACGATCATTTTTGACTAATCGAATTAGTGATTTTTCACTAATCATTAGTGACCCACTTTTCCCTAAATGAATTAGTAAAATATGACTAAAATTTAGTGAAACTTCACTAATTCAGATTTAGAGAGAATAATTGTTAGCTTTAATGACACGATACTTTTATTCTTCTCGAACAAACGCAAACATTTCTATTATTGTAAAATAAACAGTAAGATGGTTGAATATCGTGATGCAGTGTGGCGGATGATTTTGAATGATTCGTCGCGAAATTCGTTTTGTCCAAAAATGATTAATTCACCGATTGTGAGAGACTCAAGTTTATATTGGAGCGTTTCACGTCATATCTTCAACCCTTGTCGATACTGGAAGCTACCGAGACAACATATGCTTCATAGAGACCGTTGAATGAGAGACTAACTTTAACGCGAACCATTTCTTGTGAACATGATGTCCTCAAACTCAAAAAATCACGTCACAGCATATGTAAAGAGAAATAAAGAGAGAGAACCAGTAGGTTAGATATATATAGACGAGTGTCTGCGTGTGTGAATGGAGAAGAAAAAAAGGCACGAGGGAGTCTCGTCGAGACTAGACTGGTGTGTGTGCCAAGCCCTCGTCTCTCTCTCTCTCTCTCTCTCTCTCTCTCTCTCTTTCTCTCTTTTCCTCAAATGTATTTTTCTTTGGCTTCCTCGAGCCAGCCGTTGCGCATCGAAAGAGCTATATCAGCCCGGAAACTTTGTTCACTATCAACCGACTACTCCACGAGGCACTCTGCAATCATGGGGATGTAATTAATCGAGCGGTTGAGCAAACTAATCGACTCTTCGAGTCGTAAAGTCTTCCCGTATCTAGATTCTTTTTTTATTTATTTGTTCAACATCTCGAAATTCAAGCCACTCGCTTAGCATCCAAGTGCTGAAAGGGATGGATTCGATACGTTGAAACTGACGAACGATAGTCGATTAAAAACGAAATTTAAAATGTAAGTCTCGAATTTTTTATTCGGAACTTGTTGAACATGACGAAATACGTGGCTATCGTTGCCAAATACTTGTTGAGCTAAATAAAATTTGATGATCCTTGCCAGATTTTGCTTCGCTTCATTTGGCCCGACCGAATTCAGCATTGTCTCGATCCAAATTCTCTCGGCGATATGTAAACATTGGTTTTGAAACGTTGAACACATTATTTGGCAAGATTGCAGAAAATACTTTGCGTTCCATGAATATTAAATATACGATAATAATATTTAAAATTTTCAAGCTTAAAATTGTCAAACTTTTTTCTGTTTCAGATATTTGGAAAAATTATAAACTCTTTCAACCCTTGGGACTGTCGGCACGTTCCCAGCTGAGCGAGTTTTCCCATTGAACAAAAGAAAAAAAATACTATAGAAAAAAAAAATGGTAACATTGAATCGGAAGAAAAGTGCGTGAGCGACTAGCACTTCCGTAATCTTTGCCCATTCCCAAACAGCTCGGGCAACTCCCATCTACAACGAACTTTGGCGAGAACCGAAACAGCCGTTCTGTGAATTTTCCCCTGAAGCAAATTTCCTCAGGAACGAATGAAAAGAATCGCCAAGTAAGAAGAGGAAGTACGAATGAAGAAAATAAAAGTATAAAAGGAACGATACAAAGCATATAGATAAAATGAAGAGCGCCGGAGGAAACGGGACGACACGCATGTCCGGACGGATCGAAGGACGGAGGAAGCGGAAGGAGAACGAGGAATGAAAATCGTTTCTGCCGCTGATCTCGTCTCGTCTCTTTTGTGAGGGTAGAGAACAAGTCGGCGAAGCATCTCCTTTGCTCTTGCGGTCGAGCGTAAAAGACGAAACGAGAATGAGAGAAGTTGGCTGAGAACACAGGAAGATCGGTATGAGAGACGAGTGTACCAAGTTTAAAGAAGACGAAGAATAAGGGACAAAGCGAACGAGAGGGACAACGTCGTCTCGTTCCAAAAGAGCCCAAGACACAAGAGACAGAAAGAGATGGACAGACAACATTCTAAGGAAAGAAGCATAAGGTCTGCTCCGAGCGGACGTTGCCGTATGGAAAGCCAACTTGAGCCTACCGTAAAAGAGAGAAACGACCACTATGAGAACGTTCCCACTCCCACGCCCGAAGTGCTCTTTTCCTGCGTTGTATATAACCAATCTTGTCGTACACCTCTTTCTCTCTCGTTCTCTTCCTCGCTCCCACCTCGAGGACGAGAAGCGAGAAAAGTGTACTGGCTCGTACATAAACCGTATTAATATGGAATACGCGCGAGGTAATTCTTTCCATTTTACCCTCGACGGCAAAATCTCATTCCTTGTTCTTTGTTCCAGACTAGTGGCGCCCTCGGTGCGTTAACCAACCGCCGCGAGGTTCGAGGTTGAGCGTGGGGCATTTGATGCGCGGGGATAAAGAGACGGACGAGGTACACGATTCCTCGACTATTATTATTTTACGATTGCACCGTGGATCGAGAACGAGCGAGGAGGATAACTGTAAAATCGTTGCGTCGCGTATAATCAAGTTTGCATCAACAACGTGTGGGCCCCACCATACGTCGTCATGCTCGGGCCACGTACGAGCAGAGATTCGAGCCAAGCCCACGCGACGATCGGCGCTCGGTGAGGTAGTCACGAAATCACAATGCTGTTTTGAATACGCATTTCTCGATGTAACGCGTGAGCGTGGCTCCCGAATATGAAAGAATGCTGACGGGCGAAGAGCGAACTAGGAGGAGGGAGAGTCCAAGTTTTCTCGTGCTTCGAGACGTGCTTACCACGAGATATCGAAAGATCCGGATTAAGCAACGTATATTGGACAAATATTGGCGGATGCGAACGGTCAATATGGGCGTAGACCACTCGGATGTATCGATGCTTGGTTCTAGGACAAGCTTGATACGGATCGGAGCGACTATTTGCGCTTTATTACGGTACGGTGCCCAACCGCTCGCTCTCCCTATCTTCCATATACCGAGATAACGATTTTACCGATGATCCGAGGGTGAGGTTTTTTCGACAATGTTCCTACAGCTGCCGGATCGATGTCGGTTAATGGATTTTGATCCTGCATTAATGCATTTTAAAACCTCCACGACCGCCTTAAATTTGGAAACGATACGACACGAAGAAGGTTTTTTCGATAACGATTAAAGGAGCAGAAGGTATAGCTTACCCTTCCAACGAAAAAACGACGATAACACTTGGCGGTGTCATCCTGATCGATGCGAGGCTGCCACGCTGGCTGCGCCGGAAGTAACGCTCTGCCAGCGGAGTCGAGGGTGTGCCGATGATCGGTACCGTCTACCCAATATCCCGGTGGTGTCACCACCATCGGTGGCTGTTGTTGATTCCCCGGTGAGCCGCCATTACCAACAGCGCCGTTCGAACCGGTACAGGAAGCTGCCTGTTGAAGGGCTGCTTCCATGAGGGCACGACCGAGGGGTGCATCGCCCACGGGCGACGGTGACGGACTCGGTGTAAGAGTCTGCGAGCCTGGACTCGATGCCTGCTGTTGGTGTTGTTGCTGTTGCTGTTGCTGCTGTTGCTGTCTCTCGTCCCGCGAGGTCTGCAAATTTAACGAAAAACAACCTATTAGAATTCCCTCGACAAAAAAAAACGTTTACCACTAATTTATTGGATCAAAGACCCTTATTATAAATTATTGCGTTATATCCCTGAAAACGGTTGTCGATGATTTTGCGTCCACAGCGAGAGCCTCGGGTCAGGCTCTTGCCACGATGCAGGTGCGAGTTAACCACGTTTAGTATGGATTTTAGGGGTTGTTATGCGACGGCAGATCCCGCGGGGTAGCCAGCGGGCCGAAAGTAGCGCATTAACAATAATAGCCCGCGTGGGTACACGTGAGGGACATATGGCGTTTCGGTAGCAGGTGGCGCGTACCAACTCCCTGCTAACGTTACATATATACACATATTGTGTGTATATATATAACTATAATGGCGGTTGGAAATATAACATCGTCGACTGTAATTATTATACGCGTAATCAAAGATGTATCGGTGCGTTGGACCGATATCGGCAAATCTCTGTGTACAAACGCTTCGACGAGATCCCCCTAGCGGAATAGTTTTGTACCATCGACCGTTTCGCGTTCTCTCGTGGTTCTAACGTTCGACTACGTCCTCTACATTTAGACGCGAAGCACCAATTTATTTGCTCTCGTTTTCAACGTTTGCCTACAAATCTCTCGTTCTCCGTGTCCTCTCCGTGGCTAAAAATAATGCACCGGAGAGGGAGAAAGAGAGTGAGACGGAGAAAGGGCCACGAATGATCGAACCGATGGAAGCGAACGAGTTTTACGACTTGAGTTTTTCTTTTCATCTTTTTTTTTTGCTCATTTGGTTTTAACTTCTCCAGCTGGTTGTCTCTCGTTCACGAGGTTGAAAAGCAATTTTCGTATAAAGTTGCGAGAGCGATAAATTATTTTTTATAAACGAGCGCGATCGTCGAACCGGAACGAATAGGAAAAGAGCGCGCGTGATTCGTAATTTATCTAGAAAAAAAAAGTCGTCACCAGCCTTTAATCACGTTCCATCTTGGTTCGAATAAAATTAATCCCGGGCAAGTTCCTAACGATTTTCACAATTAACGTCAAAGAAAGGAAAAAACTCCCCGTTCGAAGAAATAATAGCGCATGCGCTAGAAATATTTCAAACCACGATGCGTTTTTCGGCGGTTGCCACGAAGAAACGAAGAGCCCGAGGCGAACGCTTCCTGAAACTTTGCAGCAACCGAGCGCATACAGGCGGTGCGGCCCGTCCCGTCAAGTTATATTTGGCAGTGCGAGAAACCGCTGCCACGATGAGATGGAACGTCTTTCACCATCTTTCCTTGATACTCTATTTTTTGTTATCTCTTCCATCCTCGTTTTTTTTCCTTCTTTTTTTTTTTTTTTACTTTTTCCTTCTCTACGCGCTGTTCATTTTCACTCCGAGGCCTCTCTACCAAGTCGCACACGGGTTTTTCGTGTCTCGTGCCCAGCCTCCTCTCTAATTTAGAAGCACTTAAATTAGTGAATGGTCGGAGAATTTTAGAGAGACGCGAACTTCTCTACGAGTTTCTTTTTCGGGGATTTTCTCGAGGAGCGCATCGTCCGCTTATCTTCGACCTCTCTCTCTCTTTCTACCACGGGCCAAAAGTGTGGGAGGTGCACTTTTCTCGAGCCCGGTGGAAATTTTAAATTATCGAGCCCGCATCGTCGGTAATTCGAGAGAGAACCCTTCGCCCTTTTCAAACGTCATCCTCGCTAAATTCTCGAGACCTCGTTTCTATCTTTTATTTTCATTTTTATTCTTTCTTTTTCTTGTGTTTGCCTTCGCTCATGGTACAACGCAAATATTTCTTTCCGTCGCATCGGTATGCTGCTACTTTTACATTCGTTTCTGTCTAGCTACCTCGTTTCTTCTTTGAGGAAAATATAGGTACGTACTCCGTTGTACGGAAAATTGTGCGACCTTGGCCAGAGTTTTTTTGTCCGTATTGAAGAGACCCGAGGGTTCGTCCTGCGCGACCTACCCGACCTTTTTTTTTGGCGACACGCGTGATACGAGACGGGGAGATATATAGCGCGATTCAAATTTCATTTTTAAGCGAACATTCGTCGTAACGATGGAAACTATAAATTTTCCCATTGTTACGAAAAAAAAAATTGTAAAAAATTGATTCGTTATCGATTTGGATCGTCTGACAAAAATCGATTAATTATCGTTCGAAAATCAAACAAATTGGGACATTTGTTTAAACAAGGATAAAAAAAATTTCGTAAAAGACAGGAGGAAGAAACGAAAAGTCGATGGAACATTTATCGACCTCGTTACGGAGAAAATTGGTCGATTTTGAAGAGTCCTCTAGACGCGAGTCGCTGATATTCCCCGGTCATATCCGCGGGTCGAGGGACGACAGCGGCGACACTTTAATCGCAACACAAATATTTAAACACTTGAGCTCCGGGGCACGAGATCCACTCCGTTGGAAAATACGAGCTTCTCTCTCTCTCTCTCTCTCTCTCTCTCTCTCTCTCTCTCTCTCTCTCTAGTTACGGCAAAACGAGAGAACGTTTCAGGTGGCAAAAGACGCTATTGCTGCCTGGAAACACGAAAGAGTCGAATGCAAAAGACAGAGGGAGAGAGAGAGAGAGAGAGAGGGAAACGAGCACTTTGCTTCTCTCGTTCTCGCATCACCATGCGCAAGAAAGCTATGAGACTTTTGCAAAGCATTTTTTAAATTCTTGATAGGAATGAAGGAAAACCCACGGGTGGTTTATCGGCGAGAAGAAAAATATTGTAAAAGTGGGTGGAGTGGATTTCAATAATATTAATAATAATATTTAATAACAATAATAATAATATATCATGATATAATATAATATAATATTATATAACATAATATATTATAATATATTATGATATAGTATAATATAATATAACATAATATATTATAATATAGTATAATATAATATAACATAATATATTATAATATATTATAATATTTTATGATATAGTAAAATATAATATAATATATTATGATATAATATAATATATTATATTATAATAATATAATATAATATGTTATATTATAATAATATAATATAATATGTTATATTATAATATAATGTATTATACTATAATATAATATATTATGATATAATACAATATATTATATTATAATAATATAATATAATATGTTATATTATAATATAATGTATTATAATATAATATATTATATTATAATATAATGTATTATAATATAATATGTTATATTATAATATAATGTATTATAATATAATATGTTATATTATAATATAATGTATTATAATATAATGTATTATAATATAATATAATCTAATATAATATAATGTCATATAATATAATATTATATAATATTATAATATATTATATTATATTATATAATAATATTATGATATATTATGTATAGTATACTAATAATATTATTATACCATACTATAATATGATAATAATAATAATAATAATAACATTGAATTTGAACGTAAACGATTCGGAGATGCAACGCAATTAATTCGACTGGACGAACCTAGGTACGCGACGGAACGCTATGACGACGTTACAAGTCAAACGCAACGTATTATAAATAGAATCGCTTCACAATAGACCTCGCGGCAATTTTCCAGGAACGATAATGCAATAATAACTTTTTCTTTTTCACATTTTCTCCTTCAATTATTCTTGCCTATGCGAATGTACGTTTATGGCTCGGTTATATGAACCAAACTTTTCAGACAAATAAACAATCTCGTGGAATAAAAAACAACGACGCTCTCCCTCTCTCTCACGAGAAAATTTGTATTTATTTTTAATGTTTCTCAGCACGACAACACTAGCTAGCAAATATTGTGAAACAACGACTAATATTAACAGAATTCAACTTCTTGGACGACCGGATGCGAGAGAGTGGCCCGAGGCCAAAGTTTTCTCTCGTTCTACAACGAACAACGACTCGAGACGAAAAATGGGAAACTATAGTAACACAGCCGAGAAGACGGAAGGAGGAGGAGGAAGTCGAATGAAAAATGATTCGATGAACACGTTTTCGAGATAATTGAGATTAAAATCGTGTTTTGTGGAAACGGTGAGTGTTCCGCTGACGTTATAATTATTCCAACGTTTATATTTTGTCGGAAATTGTTGAAGGCATTAGTAAAGCTTGATTGTATTTTCTAGGCAAAGCGCGATACAAAGAGACGTCCGGGTGCGCAATAGAGGCGTCGCGCTGGCTCTTCGACTCGATAAATATAAACAAATATAACTATGCGTACGTCGAGGCACCTCTGAGAACAGGGAGCGATTCATTTTCGTCGCACAGACGCGTATATATATATAAGTCTCTTGGCGCTTTCGGATAAATATTTAAACGCTTCTCTTCGCCTCTCTAAATTCTTCTCGCATTTTGCATCTCATTATTAATGACCAGACGCCACTCGAGAGAGAGAGTTTCGTGCATTCGACTATTTCGAGTTGAGTCGAACGTTGTGTCTCTCGATTCGCCAATTACAACCGGGTAAGAATAATTTCACAAGTTTTATTATCATTGATAAGATTAATTTGTAATTTTTTGAAAAATATTTTTTGTAGCGATTGGTCATCGACGTTGGAGAAGGAACGAGCGCCGGGTTTGAATGTCTGGTGTACAGCAGCCCGTTTATTTCTCCTTTGGCTCGACGATATCGCGGGAATAAGCGGCGAGGGAGATTGCGAGATTCTCGATGGCCTATCTCGATCTTCCATGTCTCTACCTCCCTCTCTCTCTCTCTCTTTCTCTAACCAAGGTTTTCCTTCTCCTTTTCATGGTACTTATTCGTTGTATACGCTCGAGGATGGTACGAGGGGGCTCAGAAAATGGGAGGGAGGGAGAGACGGAGAGAGAAAAGAGGAGAGCCAGCAGAGAGAAACCGAGCGTAAGAGAGTGCCCCGGAGCGGAGAACTCTGTGCACGAAGTGACTCATCGAATGGTAGGCTCTTGTGTGGGCGTAGGAAACGACTACGACGACAACGACGACGACGACGAAGAAGACGACGAAGACGATCGGACGTGCGAGAGAAGATCCGGCGACTTTCCTTCTTTTCCCTCTCGCTCTTACCATCTCTCTCGTTTCATACGACAGCCTCGTTCCAGCGTACCAAAGTTTAATACAAACTTTACATTTTTTACATAATAATAATTATTCCTCCAAATAAATATTCATTCAAATTAATTAATTTTATTTAAATTCAAATTAAATTTTTATTTATTTCAATTCAATTAATTAGTTTCATTTAAATTGATAACAATTGCTCGAAAACTTTATGAACGAAAATTTCTAAATTTTCCAATTAATTTTGATCGGATAAAAACTAGATATAAATTAAAAATGCGCACAGAAAAAGAAAAATTAACTGTTAATAAAATGCAATTATTGTTATTATTATAATTACTATTTTCTAAGTTTAATTGGACTTTGAATTCATCGCTCATCGAATTCCTCCAAAATCACGAGATTTTCGAAGACGCATAAATACGCTTAGTGTCTCTCGCGTTGATAAATTAGTCTCAGGTATAACTAAAATAAGCCAAGGGAGAAGAGAGTAGGAAACGGTCGAGAGGCAAAGTTTTCGATGCTCGTACGATCCTCGTACTACGAGAATTATATAGAAAACGAGGAGAGGAATGGAAGGGCGAGATTCCCCCCGTAGCGCCGGAAGGCTGGCAGTCGTGTTACGGGGGACAGGAAGAGAGCGAGGTAGCTTCGCACACCTCGTTTTCAGTGTCAGTCGGGCTTATCTCTCTTCCCCCTTCTGTCCTTCTCAAATTTCAGGATACACGCGAGAGGCGTAGGTAGACAGGGACGCGACGAGCCTTCGGTTAGCTTCCAAACGGGGGAGGAGACGACGTTTCTCCTCGAGTACGTTGAATTTCAGGTAATACCGAGAGCCCGATTTTGGCGAGGTAAACAATTTTTACCTCGGTAGAGAAATTTGCTTCAGAAACGAGACAAAGATATTTATTTCAAAGGGCAACGTTATAGGTATATCCTTTATCGTCCTATAGATCGTTGATATTAAATACGTCCCGCCTGGTTGGTATTGGTCCAGACGAAAAAGGAAACAAAAAGAGCGAAATAATCTATATATACGTTCATAGGTCTGTCACAATTGAATTTAATAATCCTGGTCGTCGCGAAGCCCGAGAGGAAATTGGCAAGAGAAGAAGTAAAGAGTAAAAAAGAAATATACGAAGCCGACACGTACAGTGGAGCAGAATTAAACAAAAACGAGGAAAAAAGAAAACGGACGGCCGGCTGGCTCTTTCTCCCACCCTCTTGCCAACTTTATCGTCAACCACCTGAATTCAATAATCCCGGTACGAGCAGCTCATCCGAGAATGCCAGAGGGAAAATCCCCGCGAGGCAAAAAAAAGAGAGAGAGAGAGTCTCAAACGGAAAGAGGAGAACGAGGAAATGAGAGAAAAAAGGAGAGAGGGAGAAAGCTGGGAGAAAGGGAGAGGAAGAAACATTCATTTTTTTTTATTTTTAATTTCTTTTTTTCTTTTTTACTCTTCCTCTCGTGAAACGAGACTCGGGCTAAAGTCCCGGCAGTCTGCCTGGACGATGAGATTTCGCGATGAATGCGTCCCGTGTGGTGCGTGCGAAGGCTCCTCGTTGGGCTTTGTGCGCGGACCGAGAGGAAACGATGGTGAGGAGGGGAGGTGGGGGGTTTTAGTAGGATTCGTGACGTTAAGGGAGTGGGAAATGCGCACGTATCGTGCGCGCGTGTGCGTGGAAAATGGGAAATCGGGGTGAACGAGCGATATGCGAGCGAGAGGAATGAAACACGCAGGCACGCGCGTGCGCCAACATCGAACGGAAAGAGAAACGCGGGAGTAAGTGGATTCGAGAGGTTGCGGGTTGGGCGGGTCGCGCTTACCATTCGCCAACTTTTTTTGTTTTTTTTTTTTAATGCATAGAAATATAATTCTTGTATTCCGATAATAAATTTTGCGTTTATAAAAAAAATAAACAAAATGGAAAATCAATGTTTCGCGTATTTTAGACGCAAATTAAAAAAATTGAATGAATATTTATCAAACTCGGATCCATGAATGACCAGGAATTGGAAAATGAAAGAAATTATTAATATCTGTATTTATTAAAAAAAATCTAAAATGAAAAATCAATCTTTCGCGTATTTTAGACGCAGATTAAAAAAATTAAATAAATATTTATGAAACTTGAGTCCATGAGTTGCCAGGAATTGGAAAATGAGAGAATTTAATATTTGAGTTTATAAACAAAAATCTAAAATGAAAAATCAATCTTTCACGTATTTTAGGCGCAATTAAAAAAACGCAAAATAAATATTTATCAAACCGGAGTCCATGAGTGGCCAGCAATTGGAAAAGTACGAGGAATTGTCAATATTAATAAATTGAAAAAAAAAAAAAAAAAAAAAAAAAAATTTATCGAATCCATGAGCGATCCGGATTTCCCTCAACTTTGCCCAAGGACGTAATAAAGGAGACACTTGCGAATAAGAAAACGACCAGACACGGAAGAATCGCAAAGAAAAAGTTGTTGTCGGAGTGCGAGAGGTATAATAGGGTAGGAGATACGAAAAAGGGACGGAGGAGGAAGAGAAGAAGGAAAAGAGGTAAACGAGACTGAAGCCGAGCTCCGCGTATTAATAACGCAAGTGGCGCGAGGGAGGGTTGAAGGGTTGTGTAGTGAGAGAAAAGGAGAGACTCGTGCCTGAACCATAGACGAATGACGAGAAAGATGCTAATGCTTGCAAAGAGTTTCGAGAGAAAGAGAGACAGGAAACGAAAGGGTACATACAGACGAGACGAGTCGAGACGAGACGAGACAGAGAGGAGAAGAGAGGAAACAGAGAGGAGACGAGACGAAACAGAGATGAGAAGGGAGGAAGAACGAAGGGATTCTTTTTAACCCTTGGCAAACCCTTCGTAGGGTGAGGAGTAGTGTGAGTGCGCGGGTACGACGAGAGATCGTACGTCAGGGCCTTTCCAGCAGTATTATGTTCGCTCGACCCCCCCCCCTTCCCTCCCCCCTCTCAGAGCAAACGAATAACGTATACACCGCGCCCTTCGCTTCTTCATCTTCGCCAATCTCGAAGAAAACTTCTTCCTACGGATAAACTTACGTATACATACGACTGGCAAAAAAAAAATCTAGTTCCTTTTTTCTCCGATAGATGGAGATAGCTACGTGCATTAGAAACTCGATTAATCTCCAGCCGATCTAGACACGGTTTTTTTTCTTTTATTTACAAAATGGGGAAGCGAATTACGAATAATTAGTTGAAAATCTACACGATTATTTTCCCTGGTCGCTAATCGACGAGCCATTGACCACAGGGGAAGATCGGAGAAGAGTAGAAAGAAAAAAAGAAGGTCTCGTTCCGGTTCGAGCCATTGATGAATGAATGCGACCGTGCAAAAAAAATGGAGTTATAGGAGTTGCGATGAGATGAGAAGGAGAGAGCGAGAGAGAGAGAGAGAGAGAGAGAAATGCAATGCTAACGGGTCACTCTCGACGGCATTTAGTTACGCCGTAATGCTCTCCACCCGTTATTACGATTACCTTCTCCCCCTCCCCTTCCCCTCTTTCTTCTCATGATCGCAGCACCGTTGAATTCTCCACGGAGTCGCGAGTTTGCTCGCACACGGTTATTGCCGCTACTACTTTCACGCTCCAACGACGTCAGCAGAGAGACAAGACTCGCATGAAAATTTCGTCGCCCATCGAGAAAGTGGCAAATATTTGGCAGATATTGAATAATTTTCTTTTTTCGAACAATTATTCAATTATTAGTCAACGTTTGAAAAGCGAGAATAAAATTAAGGCCGCGACTAAACTAACCGTTTTATGTGTTTTGTTTAAAATTCGAGGAATTTTATTCGCGAGATTGAAAACGATAAAAATGGAATTTAATAAAAATGTTTATTCCACGAGGAAGCAAAATAATGTAAATATAAAAAAAAAAAGTGTAAAGATAATCCCTTTACACAAGAGTTTCTTCGCGCACCGACAGTCGTCTTGCTCCAGGACACACGCGTTCGTTAATTGCCAACAAACCGCTTCGTATTTTCATTTAATCGCGTAAGATAAGCTTTCGGACTACGTGATATATGAATACGATTTATATACATAAAAAAATAAACATGAAGAATAAGTGAGGTAGTGGACCCAGTGGTAGCGTTCGCGACTCGCACCCAGTAGATCGGGGTTCAAATCCCATTCTCAGCAATGAAAATTTTTTTTTTTTTTTTAATAAAAAAAAACTATAAACGATAAGAAAAGAAAATATTGCGCGTGATATCGCGCGATAACAAAAAAAAATGGTTTTTCGGAGAGCGAGTGTCCGTACGAGACGGTCCCGAGATGGCGAAAAAAAGAAGAGAAGATGATAAAAGAAAAAACGACGCGACAATGAGGAGAAAGAAAAAGCAGGAGAGACAATGCGCGAAGGTAGGGGAAGAGCAGCCCCACGGGGTGTCGCTGACTCTCGTGGAAATGAATAATTCAGCACCGGGCATTGTTTGACGCGCCCATGTACCACGGCAGTCCGTATACGTCGAAGGTGTGCCGAGAATGAAATTGACGGGTGATAGAGGGACGTACGGTTCCCGGACGTTGTTAGTTCTCCTTCTCTCTCCCCGGCGCGAATATCTGTGTTTTCTCCGCACGGGCATAATAATATCGATACTTATTACCGATCGGACGTTTCCCGTCGCGCCGTTTATAAAAAAAAAAAAGAAACTTGGTGGAATAAAAAAGTTGATTAAAACGAACGAGATTATTGAAATTTTGTGCTATAGTTTTTTTACTAACTATCTCGACTTGATTGATAAAAACATGAATTATGAAATAAATTAAATGATCGATCGGTTTGGTGTCGCAATCGAAGCCGATCGATTAATTACGAGAGCCCTCGTCGTACGCGCCTTTCGTGCCCACTGCCAAATTCGGAAGTCAGCCATGATAACGCGCGTGTCCATAATCTTTAATAAGGGGGTCATGGAAAGGAGTTTACGAGTGCATGAAATTTCGAAACAGCTGACAAAAAAGTCATCGGCACGTTCACTTTTGCATTATTTATGTTTACCAGCGACAAGGTTAGAGGATATCTCTCTCTCATACGCGTGTTCCGGCATTTCTACTTAGGTCGCCCGATAAGCCCAACGTTTTTTTTTTCTTTACTTTCTTTTTTTCCACTTCGGACCACGAGGCAAATTTAATTTACAAACTATCATTTTTTTCCTTCTTGTCATTTTTTTATTAACTCTTGCCGATCGATGAAACCTAATTATATATATTTTCTGTTTAATTATGTTTTCGAGCAATGTCTACATTTTGTTTAGCGTCAGTGAATAATTATGATCTGTTATTTTAAATAATAATTAATAATTGTGCGGTTCGTCGTTTCTATATAAATAAAAGTAGGCTTCCAATGGTACCTTATTCTTTGGTTTTCGTTACCATGACACAGTGTAGTTTATTCAAAGCGTATCCATAGGTGTAAAGCAGTGGTTCCCAACCCGTAGATGTCTGCGGACCACTCAGCGTGATAATGAATTACCACGGACCACCCGCCACACATTACATTATTAATACATGTTATGAGTTGTAACCAAATTAAAAGGTGATTAAATACAACAATTTTTCAAAAACAAACTATTATAATTGACAATAATACAAACATGTAAATGGTAATTTTCAGAAGGTAGGCTATATTGTATCATGTTAAAAACTCATTTTCTACATGATACAAAAATTATTATGATTGTGTTAGTTATGGTATGTTCTAATAATTTTATTGTGTTAAAGATAATTTAATAAATATCTGATATTCATTAGAACGAATGTATTTACTTAATCTTGTTCAACGAAAATCGTAATTTTGATTTAATCACGGGGAAATATTGCTTTTTTATAAGTAGTGACCGGACTCTCCCGCGGACCACCCCCTAGGCTCTCACGGACCACCTTTGGTCCGCGGACCACCGGTTGGGAAACACTGGTCTAAAGGCTTGAACCTTTTTAGTCTTTTCACTACTAAATTTCTATTGAGTAAATTTGTCGCCAATTCATTAGAATGGATTTCGAATCTTCTCTCGCAATTTTCACTAAATCGTTTGATCACTTCTTTCCCTGTCTCTATCTGGAGATCTTGGTGGATTGCCCTATTTGTCACATACCATGGGGCGTCTAGGATGATTCTGAGTATTTTGGCCTGGAATCTTCAGATTATTTTCATACAGTGATACCTTATTCTTTGGTTTTCGTTATCATGACATAGCGTAGTTTATTCAAAGCGTATCCATAGGTCTAAATGCTTGAACCTTTTTAGTCTTTTTACTACTGAATTTCTATTGAGTAAGTTTGTCGTCAATTCATTAGAATGCATTTCGAATCTCCTCTCGCAATTTTCACTAAATCGTTTGATCACTTCTTTCCCTGTCTCTATCTGGAGATCTTGGTGGATTGCCCTATTTGTCACATACCATGGGGCGTCTACAATGATTCTGAGTATTTTGGCCTGGAATCTTCAGATTATTTTCATCCAATGGTACCTTATTCTTTGGTTTTCGTTAGCATGACATAGCGTAGTTTATTCAAAGCGTATCCATAGGTCTAAAGGTTTGAACCTTTGTAGTATTTTCACTACTAAATTTCTATTGAGTAAGTTTGTCGCCAATTCATTAGAATGCATTTCGAATCTCCTCTCGCAATTTTCACTAAATCGTTTGATCACTTCTTTCCCTGTCTCTATCTGGAGATCTTGGTGGACGTCTAGGATGATTCTGAGTGTTTTAGACTGGAATCTTTGAATTATTTCCAGATTGAAGTTGCAAGTAGTTTCCCACAGTTGTATCGCATAGGTCCATAGTGGCTTCAGGTTGACCTATTTCTACGTGAACGAGAAAGCTTGTGTTAATCCGGTATCAGACGCTTCACTCCGAGTGAAAGATGCTCGAGTGAAAGAAGTCGAATGCCGAAATCCGACTTCGTTAGATCTTTTCACTAATGAATTCATTCTTCACTTTTGATTAATTTTGTGTTCAGACGATTCCTTTCGACCGAAAGCTGTCGAATGAAAGGCATAAATGAACGAAAAAGCAGCTTAACGACGACCTCGTTCATTGCTAAGGCGAGTTGAAACTCGACGTATTCTCTTGCTCAATTTGCTTTGTATCATGAATGTTTGCTCCAAGTACCTGTAGGACAGCTCATGTTTATATGTGTCTTTGGGATAAAAGGCGGAAGAAGGAGGAAAGGAGAAAACGAAGGACGAAGTGGATTGCCTAATCTAGTCTCTATGGGTGGGATGTCTTTCCGCAATTCAATTACTCCGAGCGTATAAACACACACAGAGACATATATATGGCATAGCTAACTCGGTTTGATTCTTGACACACAAAGTCACGTGGCTGTATTATTCTTTTCTTCACTTCTCTGTGTTATTTTTGTTTATCTTTACATCCGACAGTTTCGTGGGATCCAAAAAAAAGAATCGAGGTCAGGGCCGATGGCGATAATAATAATAATGATAATTGTAATCGAGATGTGTTAGTTCCAATGGCGACAGTTTTTTTTATTTTTGATTCATTTTTTCATACCTTTCCCGAAGTGTGAAAGACCTCGTCGTCGTTATATTTAAAAAAAAAAAGCAATGTTTATCGTCGCGCCTATCAGCCGGTCGTTATCACCCTCGAATTATCACAGCCGACTCACTCTTATCGAATCGAGATTCGAATCTTTGAGAAAAAAAAATTGATGTTTGCGTTTCGACAATTGTAAGTACCTACGCTCGGCTCGTTTCTTTTTTAGTCCATTGGTGAAATCGAAGGTCGCGCATATCGCCTCGAAACGAGCCAATTCGAGCATAATTTCCTTCTTTTTTTAGCCACAAATGGTAATCGACGGTCATTTTCCATTTTGGACGTTGACCGACGGCTTTTCAGTTGCAACATTATCACAATTTTTCCTTATCTCCCTTGAATAAAATGTTTTTAATTGGGACTGGCGTCAAACGACCACGTGCCAGGCGGTTATAAGACCAGTCATATTTCAGTTTCGAATCCAAGCCAGGTGGTCGGGGAACGGAAAAGGGGCTTTCGGGCCTGGGACAAGAGTTTTTACGTTTTGCACCTGGACTCCTCGAGCCAAACGAAGCACGACGAGCGAATGCTTTCTGGCCCTCGAGAACACCGTATCAGCCCTTTTACCCTCATAATCCCGCTGGTAGTCGGTTCAACGGCAACGACCAAGGGACGAACGTGCGTCGAGGCATAAAGAGCGAGAGAGAACAGAAGGAAGAAAAAAAATCAACGGACTATGCGATTCTCCCTTTACAGCGAAAGTTCTCGAAGACTCTCGGTTAAAGGGCTCCGGTTGAATCGTCGACGTTCCTTCGATCACACTGCACTCACACTTTCCCACAGAACTGTTCAACTCCGTGAGAAAAAAGAAAACAAGAAAAATACAAATCTTCAAATATTCGTCCTGAAACATTTCCGTTTAAAAATTCCCCAGAATTATAACCCTAGATCTTAGATGCGAAATTGCTCAATCCCGATAATTCGCAAATTAACGAGCTCGCATTTATCAAAAACCAATCTCACCCAGCTCGTATCGAGATGAACCAAAACAAAAAAATAAATAAAGAAAAGAATCGCGTGAGCGTCCTTGGACAACTTTTATCAGCTCGAGCTTATCGTCAAACGCGAAGAATATTTGTTTCGCCATGCCCGAAGAAGTATCGAGGGTTGGCTAAAGTTTAGTAAAAGAGAGAGCGATGAATCACAAGGATCGGATCGATAAGTTAGTCCTGCGTCACGCGTCTCCCAGTTTTCCGCGCACGACGTAATATTCTCGACTTTTTTTTGTCCGTACCAAGCGACGATATTAAACTCGATGACGACGATATTAGCGTCGTTAAAACGTGTAAATATTTCCCGGCTTATCGAAGAGACCGAAGAGATCTCCGGCTGGTCGGACTCGTTTGCTCGATGACAAGAGACGAACGCGTGAGCTACTCGCACGCTCTCTGTACACCGATGAATCATTCGAAAGGATCGAAAGAAGAAAAAGGCAGTTCCGTTCTCCGGGACCTTCCTTCTTCTCTCATCTCTCTCCTTCACGCTCGTTTCTCTTCGTACTCGTTTTACTCGTTCGTTGCGACTATCCACGGGATAAAACGAGCGTGTGTACACACACACACACACACACACACACGATCGTTCCACTCTCGAGGCACGTGCTCACCCGACTAACGGTCTCCTTTTAAATCTCTTCAATCGTTTCAATCGTCTCTCGTCGCGATGACCGAGAGAAAGAGTACCGGACTCCGCGTATTTTATACGAGCTTTATAACGCGAATAAGACGCTGCTGCTCTCTAGAGAAATCTACCGCCATGCTTCCCCTCTACTCGAGTCGCGAGCATGCACAAGAATTTATTTATACGAATTGAAACCAATTGCGAGATCCTCGTGATGATTTTTCATCGCTGGCGAGGTTTCGATCGTCCTGAGGGAGAATATCGTCGGTGATCGTTTCGATTAATCCAAACCCGTTGCGTATCCTCCCTATCGTTCTTTCATTTATTTTCTTTATCTCTCCCTCTCTCCTCCGATCGAGTATATTTTTAGACGAGGAGATATTTATTTCGTTATTTATAGAGACGGGATAAATATTGATGGGTTCGATCGGAAGAGATAAAGAGAGAGAAAGTGCTCCGGGAGAGTTTGAACTATATAGTAATGTCGCGAGGTGTCGATGTGTTATTGGAGAGACGATTAATTTGGCTCGAGGGGTCGCTGACACTGGCCTCGTGCTGGTGCGATTCGCATTTGTCGCGGTTACGCGACACCAAGCCCAATCGCCTCGTTCAAGTATTTTCTATGAAATATTTTTCGCTCGTATGTTTATCGGGGCGAGTGTCGCGCACGTGCGCCCAAAAATTTACCATCGAGCCTGGTGGCTAAGTTATTTGAACGACAAGCCGCGTGATTAACGATCTCATCGATCAAACTTGTGTACATCGTCAATAACAGGACCTTGAATTCGCTACTAACGATATCAATAATTCAATTCTCTTTCTTCCAAATTTTTTACCCAAACGGCTGTGTTTTGTTTTTTCTTCTCGAGACGGCTGATTTCTCTTTATTATTGTCGATTCGATAAAGGCGAATTTCACCTTGGGAACGGTATTAGAAAATCGCTATTGTCCGTAATCGAAGGTCGGTAAGAATTTGTTTTTTTTTTCTTGGTCGATTCGATGCGAACGGTATCGATCAATTTTCACACGTACCTACGACTCGCTATACGCGTTTATCGGTAGGTCGCGAGTCGGCGAGAAAGTAGGACTTTGAGTAACGCGTGTAACGAACAAAAAAAGAGAGAGAAGAAAAAAAGATATCGAGCCGCGTTGGTTGGCGCGAGTCTAGAATCGAAACGAGAGACGTCGCACCGGATTGCACGGTGGCTATTTCGTTTTCTCGCCTTTTGCCTCTGGAGAGACACGCAGAGCGACGAGTTCTCTCGGTCGAGTTCTCGTCTCGTCATAAAAAGACACGCGAGTGGCCTCGTCCCACAATTGTAGAGCAGCCAGATTTTTATGTAGTCCATACCGTCCAAGAGTTGCAACTTGATTTCCAATCTTCGAATAACGAGAGAACGAAAAATCCTAGAATCAACGATCGTACAAAAAGAATCAAAAAAATAACGTTTTTTTTTTTTTTTAATTTAGATAAAAAACAAAAAAGGTTGAAATAAAAATGTGGGAAGATAGTTGGGAGGATAAAATGGTGAAGCGATGGGAAAATGGAAAATTCCTGGGAAATAAGAGACGAGCGGAGAGAGGCGAGTATGGAACGGACAGAGGGAAGGACGAAGTAACGGTCTCGTGGAAAAAATTGCTACGGGGTCTCCCTCTTTGCCACGAAGAGGAGATAATAGACGCGTACGGTGAGAAGAGAGGCTCGAATCCATGCCGTTGCGGACCTCGAGCTTTATAAGGACGCGCGACTATCGAGGCGATTCTCCATCAACGTTGCTCCTCAATTTCGTTTTAACACTTTGAAGCGTACGTTTTTTAGATGATCGTATAATCGTGAAAATTCTCACGAGGGTGTTTTATCGTTCGCTGATTAAGAAAAGAATTTTAGATTGGCGTAATTCAAAATGGTGGGCTCTATATGGTCGACACTGATAAATAATTCTTCGTATTAATGTCGGTCATCTTGATCCGCCAGCTTGAATTTCAAAACACGGATGGTGGATTCGTAATCAGTGATGCCAAAAATTTACTCTCATTATTTTCAAGTTATTTCCTTGGGTTGGTTCATAACAAATGAAGTTTTCCGAAAAAAATCGTCTTTTTTTTAGTTTATATATTTATAAATCTTATAAGCAATTGTGCTAATTGCATTGCATTTTTATGTTCTTTCATCACTAAAGCAACTAAAAGTGCACAAAACCGGATCTAAATACCTTAAAAAGTAAATAAATTGGAAAAATTAAAAAAAATCCACTGTCATTATTTTCAAGTTATTTCCTTGAATAGGTTCTTCACAAATGAAGTTTCTCGAAGAAAATCATCATTTTTTTTAGTTTACATATTTATAAATTTTATATTTTAAGCAATTTTGCCAATTACACTGTATTTTTATATTCTTTCATCACTAAAGTAACTAAAAGTGCAAAAATCGGATCTAAATACCTTAAAAAATAAATAAATTGAAACAATTCAAAAGAATCAAAGTAGTAACGTAGGTTACCACAATGCTTCAAAGGATTGAGGAGATTCGACATCTTTCAGAGACAAAAAATGCATTTTTTATTTTCTTCTAAAAGTACGTGTCTTTCTTGACATGTGGTTCAAATTTCATGAAATTCCGAGCGGTGGAAGTATGTTAAATAATTTTGGAAGTTAGCGTTTGAATTCATTAGAAATTCAAACTTTTTCAGAAAATTGTTTTTTCACCTGCAATGTACCTTTTCTCGAAATCTACTCATCGTATCGGCATATTTTTTTTCGACTTAACAAATACATCCAAACGAAGGATGTATCGAGCCATTTAAAAAAAAACGATTCAGACCCGAGGAAAATATATTTGAAGGTAAAAAAAAGTGAAAAAAAATTTTTAACAAAATTTCAAAACGATGTAAAAAAATTCTGAAACAAAATATCGAAAAAATGCCTCGACATGTTGTTTATAACACTTTAATATACACGCACAACAAAAATGGTCAAAATCGGACGTACGGTTCCTGAGAAAAGGTGGATTGAAAATAAACATTTTACGAACCGAAGTTTCGACTTTCAATTTGTCCCAAAATTGTTCTATTTCGAATATCCTCCAAAACCCTACACACAATTATCAATAAAGTCTTTCTGAACAAAACTAAAAAAAAATCGCCGAAAAATGTTGCATAGTTTTGAAGAAATCTCAATTTGAAGTAAAGAAGATCGCACATGGTCTTCCGAAAAAACTTTTACAATCACTTATTTTTGTATTCGATATTTCCGCCAAAGAAAATCGAATAATAAAGAATTCATATAAAAAAATCTTATTTTCCCAAAATATTCCAATAAAATAAAATATTTTGATGTAAACTTTTTTGGCGGGAAAGTACAAAAACAATATCGCACAAAAATATTCAATGATAACGTGATTTGCCAGTGAGCTTCGAGGGATTAAATAATTCCGGTAAAATATTCGATAATCCTCGTTACAAATTTCAAGCAAGAAAAAAATATTCCTAGAATTCAACATTTCAATATTTATTTTTATTCACCTGCGTGACTAATTTAGTGAGAGTATTAGTATGCGACTGTCCCGTCGTCCTCTGTTGCTGTTGTTGTTGTTGTCCGGCGTCCGATCTAAGATCGTGCCTCCACCTTAAAACACCCATCATGACAACTGGCGCGATTCACTCGCGCACTCTTTATCTTCCCAAAATTCCAACAAACCCAACGTAAAACAAATTCTCCAAATAGTTAAAATAAGAAAAAAAACAATAGCCTCGTCGAGACTGTTTTAAATTTCCCTCTCTTTCCCAAAGTTCACACCAATGACGCGGGAAATTCAAAATACGTGACCGGAAGTCGCATTCTGCTTGCCCGAGCCAGCGAGCTCTTCTTAAAAAAAAAAATTCAATAAACGAGAAAGATCGTATAAGAAATAATTTTGTGGATGAAAAATCTCTCGGAATCCCGAGGGTTTCTCACGCTGTGGCAAAAGCCAATGAAACTAACGACGATGTTGGTGTGTTCTCGTCCGTAGTCGTCGCGGTGAACGTAAATATAACCCGCGCACAGGGGGAAACGCGGGAGCGCGTCCAACGATGCCACCGAACTCGGAGGTTCGCTCTTCTGCCGTACTTTATTCCCGTTTGGCGCGTTCGGCTCGACGCGACTCGTCTGTTTTTATTTCTTTTAACGTATATATATTTTTTTGTTTTTTTTTCTCCTTTTTTCGGTACTTCTCCTCCGCCTCTTCCTCCTTCCCCGTGGCTCGGTCTTCTTCTTCTTCGAAGGGTGTAACGTACGCGGCAAGCGAGTTCCGTCGGCTCGGTCCTTCTCGCTCTCCCCCCTCTCCTCGCCGATAGTTCCGTGACGTACCGTTCACGAGTAACCTCTGCACACGCGAGAACTAAAACGCGATCG
Organism: Netelia melanura; assembly: GCA_964007305.1. NCBI lineage: Eukaryota > Metazoa > Arthropoda > Insecta > Hymenoptera > Ichneumonidae > Netelia > Netelia melanura. The sequence continues at coordinate 23,634,150 of OZ023259.1, forward strand.
AACGCGAGAAGCGAGTTTTCTCCGTCACTCGTTCTAAAACTCTCCGCAAGATTCTTGGAAGCCTCACTAAAGTGCAAGAGAGAGAGAGCGAGAGAGAGAGAGAGAGAGAGTGAGTAGCGCCGTTGGCTTTCTCACTCGATATCTCAAGATTTCTCAAGATTTATTACTATTTTTTCTTAAATCCTTCCTCGCCCGTTAAAAAAAAAACAAAATTACAAAGTTTTTTTTTTTTCAATCTCGCATACCTTCCCGCGTCACCTGATCGCGAAATTTCAACGAAATCGCGTGCGAGCGTGAGAATTTTATCTCGGAATAATAAAAACACTTTGCTCGTGTCATTTTAATTGCAAAATGACGAATTCCTTTTTTTTTTACTTCTCTTTTCTTTTCTTTATTCTCGCACTCGTGCCACGACCTTCCCCTTCTCTGGTTGTTTAAAAAAAAAAAAAAAAGAAAAAAAAATGTTATTCTTTAGCGACGAACGAACCCGTCGACTCGTCGATGGCGAACACGAAGCGTATGTGGAACGAGAACGTGAGGGAGCTGCGCGAGAAAATTATTCAGATATTTGCTTAAATCGCCCACGCGCTCCTCCCTCTCCTCCTCCCGCTACTAGTTTTTTTTTTTCTTATTCTTCTTCTTCTTCCTCCTCCTCCTCCTCCGTCTCCTTCTTTATTTCTCTCTTTAACACTTGTCTTATTTTCCCGTAGAGGAGACGCGAGGTCAAAATAGAAAGTGTTTATCCGACGCTGGCCTAACTCCTATCTCCCTCTCTCGGACACTCCGTATGTTCTTTAACTCCTTTAACACGAAACCTTCTCGTACACACACGTGCTGCGAAAGTTGCGCGAGTCTCGCTTCGTTTTTTTTTTTTTTATTTTCTCGTAAGGACAATACGCGATTAAATTCGATCCAGTTTGCACTTGTAGGTAGAATGTCGATTGGTCGAGGATTCGTGAAGCGATTTATCGGGTATTAAAGCGATATTCGTCGTCGCGATGCTCCCCGGCTCGAGGAGAGACTTATGGGGGAGAGAACGCGATTATAGAAGTTGCGCGCACGAGTGCAGAAGCGGTACTGAACGCTCTCGCCTTGTGTACCAAGAGACTCGAGTCTCCGTCGCTGCCGCTCCACGATGGAGGGCAGCTCGCTCGCCGTACGTGAGCGAGAGAGACGGAAGGCGCGCTCCGTGCCTTCTTATATAGCCCCTCGCGTCCTCCTACGCCGCACGGCAGTCGTCGACGACGTTCGGCACACCGGGCTTCGCGCGGAGCGCCTTCTCTCTCTCCCGTTCCTTTTCAACGCGACGACAATGAGCCTCGCGGATACCACCCGATATAATACC